>JBBMOL010002112.1:0-28451 GCA_037954665.1 Laguncularia racemosa
AATGATATTTTGTTAAAAAAAAGGCCTCCAATCAAAACAAGGAATTTGGGAAATTTCCCCCCCAATTCGGATATCAGGACTACTTTCCTGCGTAGGGCTTTATCACATTAGAAAAAATATGAATCAAGGGATGCTAAAAAAAAGGGATTAATGGCCATTGTCCACAATTTAAAAAGTTTTCTGGTTTTTGGGGGGGATTGTTCTCTTTCTCCAAGTGAGCCCCACGGGGGGGAGAAATTTAAAAACCATTTAAAACCCTGGGAAAAAATAAAAAATTTAAAATGATGTGTGATTTGTCTATTGTTGAAACCTTCATTGTTATTTTTAAACAATGAAACAATAAAAGCCCTTAGACTTGAAGTGACCCTTGTTTTTAAAACGATATGACTGGGAGCCCAAATTAAAACCCAAATTTCCTTTAAACTTTTTATTTTACCCCGTTTTCCCCCCTTTGGTGCTAAATGGGGTTGGAATTGGATCAAAAAATATTGCACTGATTGTGCCGTTGCTGTTTGGTATACAAAAACCAGTTTTCCCTAAAAAAGAACCCCTGATTTCCCAATTTCCATTCCCTTTTTTTTTGTTTGTAATTAACTTTAAATACTGGTATTACAACTAATTGAGGGGTAAGGGGGCCCTGCCCCACTTTAATCGAAGATTTGATTCCTGAGTCTCGAGGGGAAAAACGTAATTCAATTTCCCCCAAAAACCAAATATACCAAATTTGGGGTATTTAACAATAAGATTGTAAGGGATTTTCCCCTTTTCTAAATTGGGATACGTTATCTAATTTCCAAAAAAATATAATTTCCCCCGTTGTATCAAATTAATTTTAAGAATGGAGAAAATTGGAAGGAAAAAATAAGTTTTGGGGGGTCTCGCCCCAAAATTTTCCCCACTACAATTCTTTAAATTTAAATTTTTCGACTTGATTCTTGGATATTCTATTTTAATTTGTAAGATCGGTCCGTCACCCCCAAGGCCGAACTCCAAGTTTAACAAGTTTGATTTAATCTTAGATGGTTCTAAAAAATAACTTTAAAATGTTTTTTTTTCCTTTCTCTAGATGACTTCCAAAACCCAAAAATTTTTCGTGGCATTCCCTTTTAGGTAGAATTTAAAAGTTTTCAAAAGCCCGTTTGGGTTTAAACCAAATGGGAAGCGTACGCTTATATACATAAACCCGTATTTTTGTTTATAAAGGTAAAGGTTTAATGGAAAATTCTATTTAAAATTTTCATTAAAATTTATATAACCTTTTTTTAATAGAAGACGGAATGGTTAAAAAATAAGTTAAAAAACTAGGGCAATATAATAAAAGAACTGGGGGGAATTTCCCCCCAAAAATTCGAACTCGATTTAACTCAATTTCTATTATTAGGAAAACATTTAAGGAAGAAAGATTTTTTAAATCATTTTTCCCATTTTCCACTAGAAGTATCCAAAGTTTAATAATCATGAACCCTTCTATAACTTTCCCTTTTGGGAGTTTTAATGCCCTTTTTTAGGATCAAAAGTTTATACTTGATTGAGGCCCCAATTTGGGTGGGGGAAACTAATTTGCGGTTAAGCTTGGGTCCCAAAAGACCTTTTTCTAAGATTTTAAATCTTCTTAGCTCCCTGAATTCTTTCCCCGAAAATTTCCCCCCTAAAAATCACCTGTAAAAAGTTTTTATTGTCCAGGTTGGGAGGGGGGCAACAAGAATATTTCACTATGATATTAAGGCCCCAAAAACAGGCCTTTTTCAGAAATATTCACTTCCATGGACCCCCTCACATTCCCGGGGTTTCCCAAACAAATTATTCCGGGGGAGGGCTACTCTGCCCCAGCTCCCAAAACAAACCGATTTCATTCCCGGGGGGGGGGGGTTTTTTTTTTTTGGTTTTCCGATTCACTGAATATCTTCTGGGTGTAGAATTTGGGAAAGGAAATCAACACAAAACCCGGACAAATCAAGGGGATAGTTTTTTTAGTGATTTGGCCAGAGCTGTAACATCCTTTGTTTAAAACCCCTATTATTGGGCCCGGATTGAAAGTGTCTTGTCGTGTCAAATATGTGGGTCTGATGTTTGGGTTAAAACTTTTTCCCAAATCAAGAAGCAAAGACCCTGAAATCATCCCAAACATAACGTAGGAATTTAAAATTGAATCCCTGTGTTATTTAGTGGAAACAATGGGAAACCCTTGTGAAATTTTAAATTTTAATGGATTAAAGTCGGCAAATCAAGCCCCCAACCTCCCAAATCTTAAGCATTTTAATACTTTTGGGGGGGGTTTTGGGGGGTAATGATGTCGGCACTCTCATCTTATCTTTCAGTGAGAGGAGTTGTACTTGTACATGTATGAAAAGCCTGTTTCGATTATTTCATCCGGGGTTTTTATCTTTAAGACATGATAATAACCCCCTGATATTTCCTCCCGGTTGATCAATCAAAAAGTTGTATTATGCCGTCCTCCCTGGGATTTCTATTTCTTAAATTTTTTATGGGGGTACTGTATTGGAAACCAAACGCCACTTTCTAAAGGTTAAAAAGATATTGGGTTTTAAACTAAGCTTTATCTGTTTGGTAGGTCCAAAGGGGCCTTGCATCCTAAGTCCTTTCCTCCTCATTTCATGGATTGACGGCCCCTTTCACAGGAAGCAAACCCGGAAATGGGGCTGGAAGTTTTAGGCTCCATGGGCCCTTTACCCTTTTCCCCTCGGGGCCCAAAAAGGGGTCGGTAAAAATTTTCGAATGGCAAGAGGGGTCAGCATGTTGTGTTGTGGAAAATGGGGGTCTTTGTGTGGAAACATTGACTTTTTTTGCGGGGGAAAACTAAAGTTAAAGGGTTCTTAAAAGAAACTGAAATTCAAGGATGGGAAAATGTGATTGGTATAAATAAAAATGTGAAGAACGTTTTAGTAAGAGTACATGTGAATTATTTAAAAAAAGGGCCCCGTAAAGATTTAACAAAAAATTAAAAAAAAAAAATAAAAAATAGCGTCTGGAACATAGGGCTTATAGATCCCCTTTTGTAAAATTCATAACTTCATGATAGGTAACCAAAGCGAATGAAGTGAAGAAATAATTCAAAATTTTTTAAAAACTTAAGCTTAGTTTAAAGACCCTTTTTCTCTTAAATTTACGCATAAGCTCAAGCCAAATTTTTGATATATGAGAACTTTTAAATCAAGTTTTTGGGAAGAGTAAATGCTTGAAAAATATTTTATAAGCTTGTTTTTGATTTACACTTTTTTTTTTTCTTTTTTTGTTTTAAATCAATAACTTAAATTTATTTAATTAAAAAAGATCGAACTTTTACGTCAAAATCATGCTCTTCCTAGTGTGGAAGTGGATTATTTTAAGTGACATTTCTGTCGACAGTACTTAAATGTTTTAAGGACGGAAATTTCCACCGTATCCTTTGCATCTAAACTAGCTAGCAAACAATTTTGCTGCAAACAATGAAAAGTACTTTTTAAATTGGGAAAATCTAGATTCCGTATCCAAAAGGGGCAAATTTCTTTTTAAAAGTCTTAAGTATTTTTTATATACATATTTCTAAAAGAAAATAGATACAAACGATTATATTTATTTTTAATAATTTATCAGTATTTAAAAAATTTTAGGGTTGTATATATATATATATATTAAAAGAAATAGCATATAAATCTTTTTTTTTTTTACATATTAAAAAAATATTTAAATTTTTTATCTAGTTGATCCAACCCTTTCTTTTTTTTATCTTTTTTGCCTTTTCTTTACTTGTAGAACCCCCAAAATTTTTTTTTTTCCTATCATCGAATGCTTTACGCCATTATGGGAAGCACCAAAGGCCCCAATTTTGTGGGGGACAGAATAAAAGGTCCCATTGAAAAGCTATCTTGCTTTTATTTTTTGGGGGTTTCAGTTTAGGTGGGGCTTGATTGGAATAGAATATGGGTTTTGAAGATAGGTCCCCTGCAAACGCAACCGAACCCTTATAGGTTTGACTTTGCCCTAACATTTAATAGTGGCCCAATCCTATTGCATGTGGTTTGACAATGTTCACCCGGTCAGCATAAAAGTAAAGGAAGTAAAACGATTTTAATTTATTTTTAACCCCCATTCTATATAATTTCAAAAAACTTTCCCCACCCAAAAAGAATAAACTCGACACGAAAACAATTTCACTTTTTTTTTTTTTTTTTAAATTCCCAAAGGGGGGAGTTGATTTGGTCGGGTTTTACAAAAGGCAACCCGGGAAAATAGCAAGGCCCTTGATGAGGGTTTTCCATATAAAAAAATTCATATCACTGTCCTGATTGGGCCATCATCACCCCCTTGGGGGTTTGGTCATTATCGGGTTTTAAGTAGCACATCCCATTTTTCCCTTTTTATATATATATATTGTTGTGTTGGGCCCCTTATGATCAGGGGGCCCAAATTTAATTTTTCCTTAAAAAGTTTTAACATCTCTATGAAGTTGAAAAGGAAAAAAACAAAAGAAAGAAAAGAAATTTTATGAGTTTGTTTCCGTAACTTCTTTCTTATTAAATTTTTTGTGAACAAGCTGGGGGGGAAACTTTTTTTGTTTGGGTTTTTTCCCTTTAAAGGGATTCCCTTTATGTAAAATTGCTTTTACAAACTTTCTTCTATTCTCGTATAAAATTGGGTTATTTCGTTTGGGCCCCATGTTCTCCTGTTTTGGGAGGCTACTTCCGGCATATTTTCATATTATATTTTACCATGAAAAGGTAGAACTGTTTTCAAAAGAAAAAAATATGAAATGTGATAAGATAAAAAGTAGGGGTCGGGGTTAAATGATTTTTTATTTCCCTTAAAAATAAAAATAAAAGAGTAGTGCCCATTGGCTGGGGGGGGGAAAAAGGGTTTTCTTACCAGAAAATCCACTTTTGGTCACGGGACAGATTATGTTCGGGGGGCCCCCTTTAAAGGGAAAAATCAGATTGCAAAAAAATTTTGGGAATCCATGTGGGGGCCCCAGCCAAACCCAAACTTTTTCTTGATAACAAAACATGGGGGATAAAAGGGGGTTTCTAGTGGATAAGTAGTTGAATTAAGATAAAATTAAAAAGGACCTTTTTTTTATCAATATTTTATTTATCAAAATTTTATGACTTTAAATAGAAACATCAAAACTGGGTTTTTAAAAAAAATAAAATTTGGGGTTCATGAAAATGTAAGAATTGAAATTTTGTCCATCCCGTCATACATTAAATTTTGTTATCTTCTCTTGAACTCAGAAAAAAAAATAAATTTTTAAAAAAAATGGTTTTTTTATAATATGTTTTTGGGTTTATCTCCTAACTAATTTAAATTTAAAAATGAACTATTTATCTTAAAAAAAAAAATTTTAATTTGTAAAAAGAAAAGTTTTTTCGTTTCCCCTTGCATATCATTAATTTTATTTTTTTTTTTAACTTATTCCCCTTGGGGTATGGAAATTTTTAATTATTCCCCAAAATTAGAAGGCTCTAATATTTTTTCTAGTAAAAAACAATATATATAAAAAATGAAGAGAAGAATGTACAATTGGGGCCCAAAGGGAAAAAGTGGTTTCCCAAAGAAAAAATCACAACAAAAGAGGAGTTTCTAAAAACCTTTTAAGAAAAAAATTTTGTGTAAAACCCCAAGGCCCAAATCAAAATAGAAAAACCTGAAGGGTTTGAGTAAATTATAATTTCCTTAAACAATAGTTTTTGAGATGATAGCATATCTCCTAGACACAAAATTTGTTACCGGGGGGTTCCACATGCAATAAAATAGGGGAACAATAAAAGTTGGGTAACCCCCAAAGAAAAAACAAAAATTTTAGATGTTTTTTGTAGCGATTAACCCTATTGAGGGAGCTTGGGCCAAAAAAACAAAAGAGGTGGGGCCCTCTAAGGAGGGCATATGGTTTCCTTCCCTATTCCAAAAGAAAACAATTTAAGAATAGGTGGGGACCCTGTTTGGGGGGGGGGGGCAAAATCACCCCAAAAAGGGAATTTATGGGGAAATTGGGGAATTCCCTAGCTATTAAAGGGGCCCATCTAAAGTATGACAATTTTTTTAAAAAAAAAAAAAAACTAACCAAAAAAATAAAGGTATGTCTTGGGAAAAAGAACTTCGGGGACCAAACTAGGGCTATAAACCCAAAAAATTGGGTTTAAACTATTGGTTTGAAAGATAGCTTTACATTTGAATAGAAAGCAAGGCTCTTTCCACCATTAGCTTGAAAACTAGAATGGAGCTTGAATTTGTCTAAGACCTATTTCACTAAGGAAATAGATTGTAGGTTACCCCTATAAAGGATTAAAGGTCATCAACAAAACATAAATGGGTAAGGCGCTTTATGTTTACATCTCTATGACAAAGAGAAAGATTGGAAGCTTTCCAAATTTCTAAAAGACATGATAAGACTTCCATGGCTAAGACAAAAAGATAAGGTGAAATAGGATCACCTTGACCTATTTATAGAGCTCGAGAAAAACCTCACAAGTTTTTCATTGATATTTATAGAGAACTTAAGGGGGTTAAGAAACATTGGTGCAAAATATATAGAAATACGATGGAAACTTCGTACATTTAAGAATAGCTACGTGGAAACTCCAATTGATGGAATCTACTTTAAGAGCACATTTTGGAGTACCTTCATTTAGATGATAAGCATGTATAGTTTTTGGGTCACAAAGATGTTCCCAGAAATATTTCTATCTAGAATGAAAGCAACTTGCTCTTTGCCTACTAAGGATAAAAGAACTCTCTTCAATCTTGAAGCTAAAAGCTTTGAAATTCTCTCATACAGAACATTGCATCAAGATATTAGCTAGAAATTAGCTAAACTTGATAGATATGCTACCTTGGGTACAAGAGAAATTATGGTGCAATTGATCTCCTCTAGCATGCTTTCAAAAGAAAGAAATACTTTATACCCCACTTACTACATCTTAACTAATGATGTGCCAAATTTCATTAAAAAAAATTTCAAGTATCCATCTAGTCCAAGTGCTTTCCCATTGGCTTAGAAGAAAAAAGCCTCTTTATCTCATCATTAGAAGAGGGGCGTTGATGTAAAAAATCTATTCATTGGACAGCCTCCTAGTGACTGTTCACTATGCCTTCAATCTCCATCCCCTCATCATTTAAAAGTGGGTGTATTGTTTTCTATTTTATCTTTGGATGATAGATTTGTAGAAAATGGAGGAGTTTTTATTGCTAAGCTTGAGCCACTTCACACAGGATTTTTGTTTCAACATGCTTTCCTTTGCTCCTCTCAAAATATAATGATCCTTAAAAGCTTTCTATTCCTCATCTAAGAGTGAAGAGTCCCCTAGAGCTATAGTTACTTGGATGATTTCAAGGTTTCCTTTTGCTAATTTGACTCTTGAAGACAAAAGAGAGAATTTAGATGAGTTTAACACTTTAAGCCCTTTTTTAAGTAGCTTCAACTTCATTACCCCCTAGAAGAGCTTAGAACCTTTGACTTCTTTACTTTATATTGAAGAGATAACCGGTAAAAAATTGGTTGATTAGATCCAAAAGTCAAAATTTTTTAAGGACACTATGTGAGAGCCCAGAATCCCCATACACAAAATAGTTGATTGGTTTAAATATTAATGGCGATAGGAACTTGGCCTGGCAATTAGGAAAGGATTCTAACCAACATTGATTTGCTAGGAGTTTGTCCAACTCCCGAGAATAGGATTTTGTGCTTGTTTGTTGTTCTAGGAAAAGAAACCACCCACATAATGTAGATTATCCAGTTTAACTTCTTTTAATAAACAATTGAAATCCACCATGCCAAAGCAAATTCTAGCGTTACTACCCTTTTTTTTGGGCAATTCTTTATGATATTGAAGTCTCCAAGGAGAATCTATGGTTTTTCATGTAAGAATTTGGAATTATCAGAGAGTTCACTCCAAAGAGTCTTTCTCTCATTTACTAGGTTTGCCCTATAGACAAAGGATATAAAGAATGAAATATTAGCTCTCAACAAAATACGTTTGTAGTGAATGAATTGGGGATGTTCTTTTTCAATATGGATATCCTAAATGGTTAAATTCCAACCCAACCAAATTCCTCTTCTTGCAGAGGCATTTATTGTAAGGAGCCAATTTGGTGACAGCCTCTACTTCACCAAGTCCTCATTTTCTTAGTTTACATGAGTTTCCAATAACCCTAACAAAGAAACACCATTCTTGATACAAAAGGAATAGACTTTAAAGCATTTAATAGGGCCTTTTTAGACTCCTAATATTCCAAGATGTTATATTCATATAAAAAGGTTAAAAGAAAAATGAAAAAGCACTAGTTAAGTAAACCTACGTTGTCTTTCGAAAAATTTCTTCTTCTTCTTCTTCCCTTTGGAAGAACTAGAACTTCAACCACTACTTAAGGAGCTTGATCCTAAAACCTCCCATTAACTTTCTCTTCCAATCAATTAAAACATCTTAAGGTGTTAGATGGGAGCTCCTCCTAAGATGCCATACTGATCTCAAGATTATTAGTTTTATCAACCTCCAAGGGAAATCTTTGTGAGGTTTCAAGCACAAGCATCTATGCTTCAAGAGGAGGATCATCTAACTTATGCACCTAATTTTCTAGGACCAAAATGTCATTTGGATCTAATGATGACACTATAACTTCATGCATTATAATATCTTCATTTTTTTTGACCTTAAGTTGCTCAGTAGGCTTTATGGGAGAAAAAACTTCCTCACTAACATTTAGACCTATCTTTTTTAGAGTGAGGGATAGAGTTTTGTCCATTATAGGAGCTTTCCCTTTCTTCTTTATAGGTACCCATTCCTGGAATTTTGATAATGAAATCGAGTTTACTTGGTGATTTTCTTCCTTAGATTGAACTCCACACGAATGCCCAAAAACTTTACATGTAGGGAATTGAGAGGTAGCTATTAATACTCTACCATAAACCTGTATTGAGGAACCATCACTTGTCTCCACTTCTAATTGAGTAACCACATCTTCTCTAGCTTCAATCTTTATAAGAATTTTAGCTTGGTTAGCTCTTTCCTAGTAAGCCATAAGTGTCAGCTTGGAGTGGAGTACTAACCCCACTAGCAATATAATTAATTCCAAGAGCATCCACATATTCACAAGGAATACCCGAGAAGAGAACTAGGATATGAACTGGTTGAGGTTTCATTAAAGATAAGCCAATTTTCCATTTTTGTAATGCAAGGTAGCGTTAGGAAAAAAAACCATGGTTTTTTAATACCATAGTCCTTCTACAGTCTAAGGGTTGTACTTTAGATAGGAGAAAAAGGGGACAAGAAAAAGGAAGTCCTTTTCCTAAAAAGAAATCCACTAGGGTTTTCTCCTAAGCCTTTGCTCTTTAAGATGCCATTGAAGATGGAGGTCTTACCTTAGGAATAAGGCCTTTGGAAACTAGTGGAAAAAACTAGAGTTAGAACTTTGGTCAAATGGACCTTAAGGGATTACATAGGCTTTAGCAAAGGCTTTAAGATGTTTTGCTTTTGACATTTAGTGGTTTTACTTCTCAACTTTTTTCATCAGATCATTTACCTATCTAAATTGGTGTTTCTAAAAGAGGAAGAACTATCCATTGGTTTTTGGGGAGCAAAAAATTTTGCGTAGGCTTTTGTCTATAATTTAACTTATTGAACACTGAGCTAACTTCAAAATTTTGGACTTCTAGCTACACATTCCTTTTGTTCTTAGTCAACTCCCTAGAGTGCAAAGTTGTTAGAGGGCATCTCAAAAATTTTTTTCCCGAGCAAGAGAAGGAGGTAGCTAGGCTTAAACCACCAGATAAAGGCTCTAAACCATGATTTTGTAGAAAACCAAAAAGGGAAGTAGGTTGCTACACTCGGAAGAAGGGCCAAACATAGACAACCAAGAGAATAGGGCACACCAAAAAGACCAAATGGAAAAGGAAAAGACGAAAGGTGAAGAGAAAAGAGGGGAAAGAAGAGAAGGTAGGTTAAACAAAGAGGGAAAGAAGGCAATGGGACAAGGAAGAAACATAGGAGGGAAGAGGGTAGAAAGAACACAAGGCAAAAAAGGAAGAAAAGATAGAATAAGATGATGAATAGGTTTTCAAGGAGGGTTTTTCAGGAGGGGAGAAAACATGGTTTTTTGAAAGCTCTAATATTTATACATCCTGATATGTAATTGTTTAACAAGCATATACAGTGCAAATAAAATGATATATATATAAATATAATCATAAAAGAGATGGTAAAATGAAAACAAAAATTAAAAGAAAAAAAATACAAAAATTTCTTTGCTTTAGTTGAAATATTCAATTATCCGCTCCAAATGAAATTTCTCATAAGGCCTTCAACTTTCTAGATCACTTTCTTTAGCAAGATGAACAAAGATGCCCAATACACCTGCATGGAGAAAATAATTGATTTGATGAGTTGTAGATGACCTTCATGGAACAAAAATTTAGAAGTCCAAGACATGATTCTAGCTACAATCTTCTCAACTACGGCTTCACAGTCCTCTAATCAAGCTTGGAACATACAGCAGTACTCCCAAATATTAAGTAAGCAGTTGGCCTCTATTGAATCCTAGAATGTGTAAATAAGCGGCTTTTAAAGATGGCTTTACATTTGAATAGAAAGCAAGGCTCTTTCCACTGTTAGCTTGAAAACTAGAATGGAGCTCGAATTTGTTTAAGACCTATTTCACTAAGGAAATAGAATGTAAGTTACCCCTGTAAAAGATTAAAAGGTCATTAGCAAAACATAAATGGGTAAGTCGCTTAGGTTTACATCTCTAATGACAAGAGAAAGATTGGAAGCTTTCCAAATTTCTAAAAGACATGACAAGACTTCCATGATTAAGAAAAAAAGATAAGGTGAAATAGGATCACCCTGACCTATTTATAGAGCTCAAGAAAACCTCACAAGTTTTTTGTTGATATTTATAAAGAACTTAAGGGTCAAGAAACATTGGTGCAAAATATTATAGAAATGCGATGGAAACTTCATACATTTAAGAATAGCTACATGGAAACTCTAGTTGATGGAATCTACTTTAAGAGCACATTTTGGAGTACCTTCATTTAGTTTGATAAGCATGTACTGGTATTTGGGCCACAAAGATGTTACTAGAAATATTTCTATCTAGAATGAAAACAACTTGCTCTTTGCCAACTAAGGATAAAAGAACTCTCTTCAATCTTGAAGCTAAAAGCTTTGAAATTCCCTTATATAAAACATTGCATCAAGATATTAGCCGGAAATCAGTTAAACTTGATAGACATGCTACCTTAGGTACAAGAGAAATTATGGTGTAATCGATCTCCTTTAGCATGCTTTCAAAAGAAAGAAATTCTCGTACTCCACTTACTACATCTTCACCAATGATGTGCCAAGTTTCTTTAAAAACAATTTCGAGTATCCATCTAGTCCAAGTGCTTTCCCATTAGCTTGGAAGAAAAAACCCTTTCTTTTCTATTTGTAATTACAAAGAGTAGAGAAAACATGGTTTTTGAAAGCTCTAATATTTATACATCCTGATATGTAAATATAATCATAAAAGAGATGGTAAAATGAAAACAAAAATTAAAAGAAAACAAATACAATCTAATTCAAAGTTGAAATGTATTCAAATGGTTTAGTTTGCTCCTTATTAGTTTGAATGGAGTTGGTAATTAAACTGTAAAACATATATAGTTCGAATACCGTTGAAACTGGATCGAACTAAGCCATGTATTGCCCAACCTACTATCCAATTTTCTTTACATTGTCTTAACACATGTTGGTCCATTATTAAGTACATCTATCTACTACTACTATCTTAGTTAATCTAGATCCTATTACCTTGCAAAGTTTCTACTAGTATAGAGCTTCTTTATAGGTGGAACCAAAAAGTAACTAGTGTGCCATCCATTGGTTAATTTTAAATAGTGGGCATTGTGTTCAAAATCCGTATGCCTAACTAACGTTTGTATCCAAACTCTGTATAGTTATGGTCTTAAATTTGACATGATTTTGTATTATTGTCAAAGCTTATAGCGAAGAATATAAAACTAGTTATAAATATGTTGTGTTTTAACTTGGAGATTTCTCTATGTCCAAAACATGGAGTTAGCTTGAAAAAAAAAATTAGCATTTTACATTTCAAACATTCATGTTTTTGTAAAAATTAAGTAATGAAAATTATACAATTCTTATAAATTTTATAAATAGGGGCTCCCATCATGTCTATTAAAAGTTCAATCCAAATCAACACATGTTAACTTTTGATTCTTCAAAACGATCAATTTAACTATAATTTTTTTTTCCAACCCTCTAGATTGATCATTTTGGATGGGAAGAGAAATTCTACTTAAAAAACTATCCACTCATAATGGAGTTTTGCACTAGCTACAACTTACCAAATTTAGTGCATTCCCCCCCCCCCCCCCCCCCAAATTTTAGGGGTGGTGCATTAGTTGTGATCTACCACGAAATTTTGGCCTTGGCTGCCCATTGAGGGTGCTTGACCACCACTTGGGAGGCTTGTCCTTAGGATGTGAAAACATTCTTTTCCAAATTTTTTTCTCTTTTTTTTCTTAAATTTTCCTTACCTTTTATTATATTCATTTTATTACTTAATTAAATATAATAAAAATATATTTTATTAAATAATTATTTTTAATGAATTAGAATTTAACACTTTTTGGTGGTAGATTGAATTTTTAACAAACTTTACATGATTTATCTTTTGTAAAATATGGAAAACATTAAGACTTCAAATAGATTATAGAAAGGAGAAAATGTAAATAACTTCATAAACTTTAATTTAGATATAAATATATTTCATGAATTTTAAATATCGCAAGTAATCCTTTTAAAATTTGATAGATTGACAATAACTCTAAAAAATTATGAATAACTTAAATAGAAATACATCAAAACTTAGCAAATTACATTTTAAAACTTTCTAAACTTTGAATTTAGTATATTATCATATCTAAAAAATAAATTTGTTTTATATTACATATTTATTAAAATTTAAAAAAAATATTTATAATATTTAAAAGTATATTAAATACGGGGCCACATGTAGTTTGCGGCGGGGAGCTACTCTACCCTTGTTCTTGTTTAGTTATTTTTTCCATAAGAGCTACAACCCTAACCTTTCTCAAATAAAATAAAAAACCATGAATAATATATCTAAGGAGAGAGAAAGAGAGAGAGTAGGAATCACAAATATATTTACAGAGACGTACACGCAAAACGAGGCTGATTTGTCCTCACTGCCCTCCTAATTAAAGTCCTTTTGTCTCCTTGTGTTATACGCGTTAACCATACCCCACCCCCTCACCCCCTTTTTTTTTTTTTTTTTTTTTAATTGATAAAAACTGTTTGACTTTGACTTGTCATGTCGCCCAAGATCCCCCCCTATCTCCTCCAACTCCCTCTTAAAACATCATGATGATTCCATTATTAATTTATTTTCTATGCGTAATTTTATAAATAAATTAAATAAATAAATATAAAAAAGAATTCTATTAGTATATATATTGATTCTTTAAATAAAGTTGAGGACCTTGAGGTGAGGAGGGAGAAGGGTCTCTAATTAATTAATTAATTTGTCCATTCAGATGCATAATTGAATAGTGACTTCAAAATGCCGCAATCAGCGCTCCTTCCATCCAGTCTTTTTCGGTCTCATTATCAAATCAAACTTTCTAGAAAAGAACGAGTCAAACTCTTAACTATTTGGGAAAATAATACCCTAGTAAATTTTTATAGTAAAAATACTATTACCACATGATGATGATGATGGTAGCATAGAAAAAAGATTTATTATATAATTATATATATAATAAGTAAATATATTATTAAATTCGTGATAGTAATAATTGATAGTTTTTTTTTTTAAATATCATAAGCTCAAATATAATTGATATTTACAACACTTTATATATATATATATTACATAATAAATCTTCTCTCAAAAATATGTTATGAATTTTTTTTTTTTACCATTGAAAAACAAAGACTAATTACTCAAAACCAATAATAATTGGTGAAATATATATAATATCATGTGTGTTTGGATAGGATTCAGTATAGATTAAAATATTATAGGATGATTCTACTTTAAATTTTCAAAATATGCTTTCATTAGATTAGATAATTGGTACTTATCACTTTGTGAGACAATTAAGGATGCTTTCAATATCCAATTACAATTGCTAATACGAACAATTTAAGTTTGTTCAATTTCATTCTTGTTTTGTAATTTTTCCAATTTCATTAGTTAAGTTCGTGTTATTATTTTTTTACCTTTTTAAAGGGACAATTATTTATAATTTAGAATATAAATGGCTATGGTTTTTAATTTTTTTAAGTAAAAAAGCCAAAAAAAAAAAAAACAAAATTATTTAGTTTGAACCGATAAACTTTACGGAATGTACATTTTTACGGTGTTTTATATGAAATTAGAAAACATTTGTTTTAAAATTTTCAACATCTATACCTATATAGTAAAGTCTAAATAGGACACATACGGTGCTCATTCTATATCCATTCATTTCTTCTATAATTTTCTTTTAATTTTCGTTCACGATAAGGATGAAAAACATGGTGTTTTTTGCGATTGGGCAGTTGTGGTTGAAGTTGAAGGAACAGAGTACTAATTGATATTGTCTACCTAAGGTGGTCCGAAGCACTGGCTGTATATTTCAATAGCCCATGATGATGTGATTAAAAGTAAGAGAAAAAATCATTTTCATTATATTATTATTTGTTTTTAACCTATGAAACAGCATTACATCTAGGACCTTTTCCCATGGTTGATTGGTCCCTATTGTAATAGGAGAAAAAAAGGTTAAAGAAAGGTATGGTCTAAACCCTACTTTGCCTAGTGAATGAACCTCCTACCTACTAAAGACCACAATCATGTATCTACTATCTATATTATAGGACTTTCAACTCAGTCATTCAATCTCGTAAATTGGGAGTCACTGCCACCTGTTGTTATGGTAGATGGACCATGTCTTTGAGTAGGTAACAAATTGTACTTTCATGACCACCCTCATCATTCTCATCTGTATTAGGTTAATTTATAGTTCGTAAATGGACTCACTATATCCATCATTCAATCGTGAAAATTGAATGATATATGTATGGGAGCAAAAGATACAAAAAGCAAAATGTTTTGGCACAAATTAATTAAAGAAAGTACATGGTGAAAAACAATATAGTCGCTTTTTTTTTTTTGGAAGAAGATTAAATTGTAGTGAAGTAATTTCCCATGAATGCAATATAAATTTCTTTGTAGCTATTTTAGAGAGCTTATCTAAATATTTTTGAAAAAAATGAGAAGGGGGTAAGTGCGCCAGGGTTTGTGTATGTTTGTCTTAAGATTTAACAGATCTTGTATGTTTAAATTAAATCATTTTACTACTTTCTGTTTATACCAATATTCAATCAAATACTCTTATCTTTTAAATAAGCTTATAAGTTTTCTACATTCATGTCATCCTAATTGATACGTTCCCTATATTTGTCTATATATCATACGATATAATATTGGGGGACAAAAAATAATAATAATAAAAAGCAAAGGTAAAATACGTATATGATCAGTCATAGTATTAAAGATTTGATTCAACTTTGAGACAAAGCACATAGGATTTAAGTAAATAGCTATCTTGCTGCTTGGACGCATGTGCTTATTCTTGAGAATGTCTACTTTGGGGTAAAATAGGTTGACCTGGACTCGTTTAACTTTATTATTAGAATAACCCTTTGATTTTTATGAATGAAAGAGAAAGAGGTTGAGTGGTTCCCAATAGAATAACATTCATGCAGATGCATTAGTTAAGTTTGATTTTAATTTTTAATTTCAAAATCTTAAACAATCCATGAATAATTTAATTAAAATAGAGTGTCGTCTTGGGCTGATCCTGCTTGAGAAATAAAAATTTAGAGAGGGAATAAGTGGTCGTTCCATATAATCTAACTTTGTTTCTTAACATGTAATCAGAAGAAGAAAGCTTAGTTTATGTTCACTATTAGTGGATGATGTCCACATTAGTCTAGAAAGAGAATCATTCATGTAGATGGTGACATTTTGAGAAGGATCAAGAAAAATCAATACACATTAAATATAATTAGTTGATTTTCTTTACCTTTTATAAGACAATCTGTGATTAGGTTTTTTATTAATTTTTTTCAATATATACAATTTTAAGTGATAATTATAAATCACTTGCTCCACTTTCCTTAAAAAATAATAATTGTAATTATGTAATAATAAAATGTAAGTGGGTTTAACTTGACATTTTCAGTATGTGACTATGGGTACTACCATAATATTTAAAAGAAGAGGTGAGTTAATGGATATTCTCAAGAATGTGTTAAAAATCCTGAAGACGAAAAAATATTTTGGGAATTTCTAACATTGATTATACATTTTATGAAAGACAAATACATAGAAAAATGAAAATTATATAATATCGTAACAATTGCCTTTATGGGCACAAAAATTAACGTTTTCAGCTTTTTTTTTCTTAAAAACAAACAGAAAGAGAGAGAAGAGACAATTGGCATCTCTAAAAAGATGATTATAAACAACTTATGAATTAGTTAATATGGTGGTATAGCACCACATTATTCTCTGTATCAATTGTTAATTGATTAGGTTCGTGGTGCTATAATTTGTCAAAGTATGACTCTATTTTAGTAGGATATTTTATCATTACGATGATTAGTGAAGCTTCGCCTGTGATAGGAATCATAGGCCGTGACGACGAGAAGGATATTAAAAGATTATATTACATGAAGTTGTTCGACTCAATATTCTAAAACTGATTCTCATCCACAACTAGGATGCACCATTGTGCTTATCCCAACCTAAACGTGCATTTTGATTTTGGTTCATCCACAGTCATCTTATATCAAGGACCAATAATGTCCCTCGCCAAACAAGGTATGTATCTTAACACAATAGAGCAGCATTCACTATAAAGGGTGAGATCTTTCACGGTGAAGAACATTAGTGGTTATAGGAATTTCGAAAACTCGCTGCAAAAGGGTTCTTGTAGTGAAATATGTCATCGGATAAGATTACTGGGTAAGCTTCATTAGTCAAAATTCATAAAAAAATAATAATAATGATGATGATGATGATAACTTGAAATTAAATGAATAATATATAACAAACATCATATTATTAGAAGGGCATCGACTTCTCGCCTATTGCTACTTAATGTTTCTCCATAAATTTTAAGAAACCGGTATATATATGTGTGTGGATGGGGTGTTTTGCCATAAGAAGGCATGCTATTAAAGATTTGATAGTGCGATATTTTGAAATTTTAGGACTCGATTATATAAGCATTGTTTACAGTATTACAAAATTTTTAGGGCTTCCCATATAAATTTCCCTATAAGCAAAGGCCCCAAGATAAATTATATTAATGTTGTTGTACATATGTGCCTGGCTAAGAATTCTCATCTATTAAAGTGACCAAAAGAGAAACTAGGGTAAAAAAACTGTGGTCGGTTGCAGAATTTGCCTAACGCCTAATTGCCTATGTTGGTGGTTCCATTGGGAAATTCTAAAGCAGTTGGATGCCATATAATAGTCATATAAAAATTTGTCTAGCCGTTGATGATTCTTTCCTTCATTAAATTATTAGGGCTTTGTGATTTTTCATTCTTAAACATTTCATTTAATGCAAATCAAAAGATATTTTCAAGATTCTTAATCCCTAAAACTGTCGGCAATGTCATAATGATGCCGTGACTATGTAAAGATAACAAATCTTCTGGCTACATTTATTTGTTTTTATTATAAAAATTACAAATACACTCCTTTAATATGGGGAAAATAAAAATCCACTAAACTTTCAAAGTATAATTTCACATCTCAAAACTTTAAAAAATGTTTTACATATATCTCAAATATTTAAAAAATTTATCTATATCTGATAAAATGCTTTAAGGGATTTATCATACCCGCTTAATACTTTAGTTGGTTTTTTTTGCAATTCTCCCATTTTCTTTTTTTTTTTTTCCTCTTTGAAAATAAGGACGGTGTTATTATTTTGTTAAGAAATTGGAAGGTCGTTATCAAATCAGATCGATTTCAAAATCAGTCTTGGGTAATAATCATGAGGTACCTATGCAGGATTTAACTACTTTTGAAGAGGCAAAGTAGTTAAGCTTCTAATCACTCAATGTACACATATAGGAGATCATAGGTAGGCCAATCAATAAGTAATTGAACAACTTTCTAAAATTGAAATCATTGCTTTATTTTTTGTTAAGTTAAAAACTGAAATATCATTTTAATCAATAAAATGGAGTAAAAAGTTATATTTTCCCGTGTGAGCAACAAAAAGGACTACTAGAAATGGAAAAGGTTAAGGTTAGTGTAATGTTTATTTCTTGCTTCAAGAAAAAATAAACAAAAGAAAAGAAAACTCTGGTTAAAAGGTAGCTTAATTAATAGATCAAAGATGGCGAAAACAATTCTCTTGATTTTTAAGAATGGCAAGATTTAAAGTATTCTTTCCATTTCATCAATTTTACAGCAAAGAATTTCTATTAGCAATATTCCTAGATACTTAAAAAAGATTATGAGTTTGGTGTTGAAAGATATTTAAAATTTTAAAAAATAATTTTATTTTTATGTATCTTAAAATATGTGTATATCACTCATATATGGACATCGCTAAAACCCTAATACAAATAATGATGATCTTAGACATGTTATAGAAATTATATGGGAATTAATGTAGATTTAAAAATAAAAAGGAAAATCCGTTTCATTAATTTAAGGATTCACACTTAATAAATAATTTTAAGAGGGATGCGATTTGCCCAAACTACTAGTCAGTACTGATTCTTTTGTCATCGTGATATAAGCTACCATGCTTCTAAAATATATACGGTATAAAACAAATTTTACGATGAACCTTTTGTAAGGTAGGGGATATTCTTTTCTAGAAAAGTGGAAAATGATGAGGTAAGTAGTTTCATCAGCTTTAGGTCACCATATGAAGAGCCACTTCCTTAAAGGACGTAGGTCACAGGGCAGAATTTAATGAATGTACGTCGAGGGCATGATGCGTAACCACACGAGTAACAGTAATAATGCTAAAGGGTACCATTTGAAGGATTATTTTGTATGGCATGTGAAACGCCATGTGCATGCCCTCTTAGCAAACTATGACCATTCAAGCTAGAAACCAAGGAGCTAGAAGCTTGCACTGACAAGCATTGGATTCTCACCCACTTGATGCCAGAAGAAGAGGGAGGAGAAAGAATAACATGGAGAAGGATACGATAATAAGTAAGTATATAAGTACACTGAATAATTAATATGAAATTATAATGAATATAAATTTTATAATACAACACCTATAATATCATTTGGAATATTACTTTTATAATTAATTTTTGATTTAATAAATATTTTCTTAATTAAATATATATTTCTTTTTTATATATTAAAGGGTATTGTAAAGGTAATTGTTAATTAAGAAATCAAATAAAGAAAATTTTCAAACTTTTTATGTACTTAACTTTATGTAAAGTGTGTAATTAGTATTTAAAGAAGAAATGCATAAATAACAACTAATTATCTACCTTCTTACCTTTTTATGTAATTGCTTTTACTTAGATAGCATTCGGTTTGCATAGTTATAAGGGATTGGATTTGACAAAACATCTAATTACTTATTTTGTTTGCAATTTGAATATAATGTCAGACAAAATGCCTATTGAATAAAGTAAAAGATTCTTAAAGAAGTACTAAAATAATTGTCTTATTTCCTAAAAATACAAATGCAAATAATTGTGTTGTGCTGTACTATATATTTTCTATACTATTTTAAACTTCTTATATTGTCTTATTATAATAACTAAACACAATATTAAAGTATGTAACTGGTATTAAAATGTGTAAGAAATGTCTTTTAATATTTGTTGGGAAAAAAAAAGTCATAAAATTTCAATAAATACCACAGAAGCGGGGGGCCCTTTTTTTTTTTTTTAATTAGATAAATTTTGCGCTGAACAAACGTATGTTCAAACCTGTTGACCTGTGAATTTTGACCATTTAATTGCATTATTCTTTTTCTAGTCCCAATGCAACAAAGGACATATCTGCCGATGTGCCGGTGACCCCACCCCCCATCCCGCCCCCCGAACCTCAGTCAAAGTTTACTCCTAGGATCCCTGTTGACGGGACCGGAAAATATAATTCATATGGAGCCATATGTTACATGCAATTCGGTCTGATGAATACAAACAAATAGATAGTTTTAAAAGAGGGTTTTCGCACAAGCTGCCATGGATGACAAAAGTGTGTAGAGGGATACTTATCTCGGAAGTGTTATATGTATAAAACCTCACGGTAGTTTCATTCCCTTTTTTTTTTTTTTCTTAAAAAAAAATCATTGTGAAAACTACATTCTTAATTTTTAATATTTACTTACTTTTTTATTTAATTTCACAACTCATTTTTTTTATTTGAGTTTTAATATTTTTAAAACTTTATAAAAATAAAATATCTATTAAATATATTAATTTTTTATATATCTTAAATATGTATTAGCTTTCAATTAGCTAAGATGATTAAAGTATAAATAAATTTTTTAGCCATTCTTCTTTTTCAATTTTAATTATTCTATTTGTATATTTTTATTATTTTTATTATATTATACCATTATATCTTTTTAATATTATTTTTTACTATACTATATAAATAAATATATTTAATATTATCATCATATCTTTAAATTATTGTAGACCAATTTAAAGTTAATATGTATCATAGATAAATAGAAATATAATAGATTTTATGAAAGTTCTTTTTTCTATAAGATTTTAAAAAATATTGTAGACTTAAATAAAAGAACAAAAAAAGTTAAGGGTTTAAATAAAATATTAAGTAAACATCAAAGACTAAAGGTATACTTTTTTCAATATTATTTAATCAAACATTTGAAGGACGAGAGTTTTGGTCTAAATTTAGTAAACAAACCAAGTGGATGGGGTTTTCAACTCAAAATTTATACCACATCCCTCTTTTAACTTAATTAGTTGCTCAATGAACACACACATTAGCTTCATGATTATTCAAATAAAAAGAACAAGAAACAGAAGAGTTTGCAAAAGAAAATATGTTTGATAGCAGATTTTCGGGTTAAGGTTCATTCAAAAGCATTGTCATCTTCCATTGGTGGAATCCATGAGTTATCATCACAAAAATAAAGATCCATTGATTTTAGGCAAGGAGTCAATTATTACTATTACTTTTTTTTTTTTTTTTTTCATCTTGAGTGAACTTATTGACAAGCATTATTGTTGACAAATTCATTGGATAAAGGAAGGAAATTAATTCCTTACCTATTTTACCATGTGCTTGTCTACGTGAATTGTTGCCTTTCAATAACTACAATACCAATGGGCAACTTACTTGCCTGCAGCTAATTCGACCCATGAGTTATCGTCAAAGATCCACATTTTATGTGCATGCCACAATTGGAAACACATCAAGCTAAGCGTATAAATGAATTTTCTCTTAAATACAAAAAACTCATAGTAGTAGTTGCATTCACTCTGCCAATACTCCAACACAGATCGCTTTTTTCACCACTCTTTTTATCAACCTCCATGTGCTAATTTCTCACACCCTGCCTCTACATCTCTGTATTTTCAAGTTCTTCCATCACATGTTCACATAATCTATAAATTCTATGGTTGCTAGACGGCCTTGGAGCACCCATCATGCTTATAGCATTAAAAACATTTTTCACCTGATACACCCAATCTAGGAACTCCTTTAATGAACCACTATCCCCGAATGATGGAATTTTCTATTTGATCTTTTGAATTTCCTTACTAATGTGTGTAAGATTTAGATTAGAGGATAATTGTAAAATCTAGATTAATCATTTATTGCTAAAATCATTACAAACAAAACCCTAGATCGTTCATATTTAATCATTAAGAATTAATCAATAAATATGCAGAAGCGTACCTGAATCCATTGAAATCAGCGATTCTTGAAATTGCACTGTTGGCCTTCCAGATTTAATACGTTTTCCTCTTAAGAGATCCCTTTAGTTTTCCCTCAATAGTCTATATGATGATGGGATTCAAAGAGACAAGAAAAGTACGTTTTGACCTGGGGACCATAACCACTATTTATAGATAGATATCTTTATGATATCTTTTGGTATTTCTATTTTAGCCCATCATAAAAATAGAAACTACTCATAAGGTCTCTACACATTTAAAAAGGTCATATCCTATTAGATACATTAAAACCCAAATATTCAATCTTTATCAATCACTTTTAATTGGGTTTAACTTAATATGACAACCATAACACATAATTATTTCACATATAAGGCCAACGTTGGATTAAGGATCCAACAATCTCCCACTTGGACTATATGTATAACTTTATAATTATGTTTTACAACCATATGAGCTCAAATTTGCTGTCATGAACAAAATGTATCTATAACCAATCCGGTCCATCAGTCATATCAACATTGGATCAAAGTGGTATTCATTACATTCATCGTAACTCTACCATCAATGGTCACAATATTGATATAATTGAATGACATGGATCATGATATGGATGTGTAGCAAGAAAATTCCATGCAATGTGATCTTAACATATCTATTTTCTACTGGTCCACCATAAACCTTAGTGAGATCAAACCATAAACCAAAAACAGAGTGTAAACAAATAAGATGCTTTATTTCTGCAGAAAAATCCTCAAAACATGATAAACCAAAACAACTAATTAAAGTTTTTCTATGATATAAATGCATTCAAGGTAACAAACTCCCACTTAATATCACTTAAGGACATGACACCCATATGAGCAGTGTGCTCATGAAACACCTTGGGTTGCACTCCTTTAGTAAGCGGATCCGCAATCATAGAGTTTGTTCCTATATACTCTATAGACAACTATCCACTCTGAACTCTTTCTTTCACAACTAGGGAAATTGATGTCTATATGCTTTGACTTCGTCGAGCTCCTATTGTTGTTAAAATATAGAACTGCCGAGTTATTGTCACAAAATAATTTAAGTGGCCTACTAATAGTATCCACAATGCGTAGCCCTGTGACAAAATTCTGTAACCATATTCCATGATTGGATGCCTCATAACATGTTACAAATTCTGTTTCCATAGTAGAAGAAGCAACAAGGGGTTGTTTTATACTCTTCCAAGAGATGGCTCCCCCAGCCAACAGATAGATGTTTGCCTGATGTAGATCTCATACTATCTTGGCATCCAGCAAAATCGGAATCAGTATACCCAACAATCTCGATCCGATCTGACTTCCGATAGGTGAGCATGTAATCTTTTGTTCTCTGTAAGTACCAAAAAGACCCGTTTGGCTGCTTTCCAAAGGTCTAACCCTGGATTACTTAAATATCTGCCTAACATTCCTGTAAAGTACGCAATATCTGGACGCGTACAAACCTGAGCATACATAGACTCCTACTACTGATGCATAAGGAATCTTTTGCATTTCCTTTTCCTCAAAATCATTCTTAGGGCACTGACTAAGACTAACTTTGTCTCCCTTAGCTACAGGCGTATCGCTTGGTTTGCAATTTTGCATGCCATACCTTTTGAGTACCTTTTCGATATAGCTCTTTTGTGATAATCCAAGAGTACATCGAGAGTAATCTCAATGTATTTATATTCTTAACACAAAAGAAGTTTCACCAAGATCTTTCATCTCAAAATTCTTAGCTAGAAATCTCTTGGTTCCGTGCAATAAGCCTATATCGTTGCTGGTAAGCAATATATTTATCAACATAAAACCAAGAAAATATGCTTGCTCCCACAGAACTTATGGTATATATAAACATCGACCAAATTCAAACCCCAAAACCAAGCGAAGTTTATCACTTGATGAAATTTGAAATACCATTATCGAGATGCTTACTTAAGTCCATAGATGGATTTTTTAAGTTTACAAACCATATTCTTTGGATCTCCTGATACAAAATTGTCTAGTTGTACCATATAGATCGTCTCATCAATGTCACCATTGAGGAATGCGGTCTTTACATCCATCTGATGTAACTCAAGATTGAATTGTGCCACTAATGCCATTATAATCCTAAAAGAGTCTTTCGAAGAAACCGGTGAGAAAGTCTCTTTATAGTCGATGCCTTCTTTCTGTGTAAAGCCCTTTGCAACAAGACGAGCCTTATACCTCTCCACATTGCCTTTTGAATCCCTCTTGGTCTTAAATATCCATTTGTAACCAAAGGGCTTCGTACCTTCTGGCAATGGGACAAGATCCCAAACGTCATTGTTTTTCATAAACTTTATCTCTTTATTCATGGCATCAATCCACTTTTGAGATTTATAAAATTTCAATGGCTTGACGGAAGTTGATTGATCATCTTCCATCATCCAATGTCAACCTCATGTTCTTGAAGAAATACGATATAGTCATCTGGCAACGCACTTCTTCTTTGTCTAGTGGATCTCCTCAATGGCATAGGTTTTTGAGGTGGTTTGAGTTTTCTTCTGGAACAGTGTCTTGAATGGTATCTCCAATATTGTCTTTTTTCTATTGTGTCTTGAAGAAGATCAGGAATAGAATCTTGACCAAATTCAATAACATCTGTGGAATATCAACGTATTCATCTTCAAAGACAATGTCTCTAACCGTATCTCCCCCGGCAAACTCGACATCTTCAAAGAACTGAGCATTTCCCGACTCAAATATCGATTTAGTTGTGGGATCATAGAACTTGTAGCCCCTTGATCTTTCAGAGTACCCAACAAAATAGCAACTTACTGTTCTTGAGTCAAGTTTCTTTTCATTGGGCTTATAAGGCCGTGCTTTAGCTAGACATCCCCACACATGTAAATGTTTTAGACTAGGTTTTTTTTCCAGTCCAAAGTTTATAAGGGATTTTGTTAGTTACTTTAGTTGGAACCTGTTAAGGGGATATGCTACAGTCTTAAGTGCTTCTCCCCAAAGTGATTCTGGTAAGGTGGAGTGACAAATCATACTCCTTACCATGTCCTTAAGCGTCCTATTTCGTTTTTCAGCAACACCATTCATAGTGGTGAACCAGGCATAGTGTAATGTGGGAAAATATCGCATTCCTCTAGGAATTTAGCAAAAGGTCCTAGACGTTGTTTACCTGAACCATCATATCTACCGTAGTATTAGCCACCACGATCAAATCTAATGCTTTTAATCCTTTTGTTGAGTTGGTTATTAACTTCAGCCTTATAATTTCTGAACATATCCAAGGACTGTGACTTTTCATGAATGAAATAAAGATAGCCATATCGTGAGAAATCATCTATGAAACGTTATAAAATATTGTTGACCATTCCAAGCAACTGTAGGGAATAGCCTACAAATATTTGTATGTATAAGTTCTAAGACGTCTGAGGTCCTATTGCTTCAAATCTCCTTTTATTGGTTTGTTTCCCCTTTATAAAGTTAATACAATCATCAAAATCTGTAAAATCCAAGGGGCTTAGAATTTCCTCTGACACAAGTCTCTCCATTCTTCGTTTGGAGATATGACCTAATCTTTTGTGCTATAATGTAGCTAAATTTTCATTAGTTAATTTTCTCTTTATACCTCATGTACTTACTTGCAGGGATTCATTAAATGAAGCAATAATATCAATCAAGTAAAGATTATCATAAACAGATAGAGACCGAGTCCAACTGATTTTGAGTCATGAAATAAACTAAATTTCTTATTCCTAAATGAACAAGAATAACCAAAATTTTCCAAAGCAGAAACAGAAATCAAATTCCGTCTAAATGATGGTATAATGAATGTTTCATTAAGATCCAAATAAAAACTAGTCTTTAATAATAATCTAAACTTCCCAATTGCTTCAACTTGAACTGTCTTGCCGTTACCCACATAGATGTATCTTTCACCATCAATTGGTTTTCGGCAATGAAGGCAACCTTGCATAGACACACTGATGTGAGTTGTCGCACCAGAATCTATCCACCAAGTGTCTATGGGTACCGAAGTTAAATTAACCTCAGAACAAACCAAATTAAGAAGTATACCTTTCTTTGTACGCCAAGCATGATAATTGGTACACTACTTCTTATAATGCCCTACCGCTCCACAAAGTGACAACCAATACCATTCGATGAATCCGACTTCTTTTGTTGTGTTTTCTAAGGTACCATATTTGCAGCTTCTTTATCCCTTTTCCTTTTGTTATCCTTATTTTTATTCTTAGGGGTTAAGGCTAGGTGAGCACTCTCAATCTTATCTTGCTTTAGCCTTTCCTTTTCTTGAACACAGTGTGAGATGAGCTCATTCAGAGACCAAGTCTCTTTCTGACAATTATAGCTCACTTTAAACTGGCTAAACTGTACTGGAAGAAAATAAAAACCAAATGCACTAGTAAGTCCTCTGTGAGGTCTAACTTGAGTGCTCTTAGCTTGGAAGCAGATGAGACATCTCCATTATGTACTCCCTAATATTGCCCTTGCCCTTGTACTTCATTGAGATTAGGTTTGCCAGGAGTGTACTTATTTCTGCCTTTTCATTCTTAGCAAACCTTTTCTCAATTTCATCAAGGAACTCCTTAGCCTTAGTTATCTTATCAGATATTGTACCTCTAAATGCTTCTGGAATGGCCTTCTTCATGATCATCATACACATACGGTTTGATTTCTCCCACTTTTCCATCTCCCTTTTGTCATCAGAGTTACTCTTATTAGTAAGAGGTGAAGGAGAATCAGTCCTTAACGCAAGGTCGAGATCCATAACCCCAAGTACTATTAATAGATTATTTTTCCACGACTTGAAGTTAGTGCCATTTAGCATAGGAATGGAATTGATGTTGGTAGTAATATTAGCAGGATTATTCATATTTGAATGAGAACAACAAACAAATAAACAAGCTCACATAAGCCTTACAACAAAATAACAATAATAATAAATTCAAATAAAGGTAAACCCCATCTCAAAATACCGGGTAGCCCATTAATATTTCATCTTTGGACAAAACGTTAACTACTAAGTGGTATCTTGGCGTAGTAATCAAACACTGACAATAAGAAAAACATCAAACAATAAATCTTCCTTTAGGTCGATTTATTGTTCACATGTAAAACTAAATAATCATCACGAGTTTATTACCACAGGTGCACTTGCAATTCTGTTAAACATTAACCTTCCTTTGGGCCAATAAAAAAATCACAGAAGTTGTAAATGCACAACCTTTTATATTTGAAATAAATTAATTTCCGCAAGAGAGACCACTTTGGCAATATGTTGCTTCAATTAATTCATCTCAAAATACATATAAACATACCAATATTCAAATTTTAAAATTACATCAAACTTTTGGGCCAAAAGCAACTTTAATTTTAGCTAAAAACTTATTGGGTCTAAGCACCCATATCCAAATATGATTTAATAACTCAACCATTAAAATTAGAGCTCAAAAGGAAAATTGGCGTACATAAATATCAATTTATAAGTGATTATAAATATATATTTAAGTACACGATTGAAGGCACAGCCGTGTATGATGGGCTTAAAAAATCAACAGAAACATACACGATTTAAGACACGACCGTGTATGTGGGCTTAAAAAAAAAAATCAATAGAAACATACACGGTTTGAGTACACGACCGTGTATAACAATGTGTTGAGACCGTGTATACGGAAAATTCGACTGTATACAAAAGTAATTCCTAATGATCGAATATGTATGCTCTGATACCACTTGTAAGATTTAGATTAGAGGATAATTGCAAAATCTAGATTAATCATTTATTGCTAAATCATCACAAACAAAACCCCAGATCGTTCATATTTAATCATTAAGAATTAATCAATAAATATGCGGAAGCATACCTGAATCTATTGAAATCAGCGATTCTTGAAATTGCGCGGTTGGCCTTCCAAATCAATACGTTTTCTTCTTAAGAGATCCCTTTAGTTTTCCCTCAATAGTCTATATGATGATGGGATTCAAAGAGACAAGAAAAGTACGTATGACCTGGGGACCATAACCACTATTTATAGATAGATATCTTTATGATATCTTTTGGTATTTCTATTTTAGCCCATCATAAAAATAGAAACTACTCATAAGGTCTCTACACATAAAAGGGTCATATCCTATTAGATACATTAAAACCCAAATATCCAAATCTTTATCCATCACTTTTAATTGGGTTTAACTTAATATGACAACCCATAACACATAATTATTTCACATATAAGGCCAACGTTGGATTAAGGATCAACAATGTGGCCGCATCTCCTCCTCGCACAATTTAAAAGTATTGTCTACATGTTCATCTAACTCATCCACAACTCAATTTGCTCCCATTTGATTGCCTTGCAAACCTCCCTTCAACTATCCCATGTCCATTCAAATGCCCATAGTTGCATGTGGCATCAATATTTGACCTCACGAGCCAGGGATTGCCTCATTTCTCTAAAGGTTGCTTGAGTGAATTGGTCCTACA
>JBBMOL010002113.1:0-28442 GCA_037954665.1 Laguncularia racemosa
CTACTGAAAAAAAAAATAAAAAGACTGAAAAATTACAGCTAATGTATTGTGGATTTAAAAAATTAACATAATAGGAAAATATTACAATTTTTTATGAAAAACATATTGAAATATAGCATAATCAAGTTTTTTTGTTAAAAGATATTAGGAAGTCTTTTGTTGATCCTCCTATGCTCCTCAAGAGTAAAAGCTTTTCTTCTTTTATGTACGAAACCTATGTAAAAAATAAAACAAGAAGGGAGAAACAGCGTTAGAGGAAGCAAAGAGAGAGATGAAGGAAGGAGCACTATGTGAATTTATAATACTGATTGTTGGTGTAATAACTTTTTTCTAGCCATTGAAGTTTATATTTGTGATATTTTGTATGTTTACGATGTCACTTTGTAATAGTTTTTGTAATTTTGTAGAATGTAAAGAATTATTGGACGGTAGGGGAAGTTAATGAATTTTTTAAAGACGGTGGGAGATGTTGGCAGAAAAAAATTATTTAGAGTAGTTGCTTGAAGGCGCGGACATGATCCATATATTCAGTTTTGCCAATTTTAAGCTCAATTAAAGATGCATTCCAAATATGTATTTTAAACGACTATTTTTGAAATAAGTTTTTTAGATATTCTATTTTATAATTATTTTTTAAAAAAAAAATATTATTTTAATAGATTTCTCCATCCTCATCTCAAACTAGATGAATCAATGAAAATCAATAAATTTGTGATAGAATTCGATCAAGTTTTTTTATGAGGTGATTGGGAAGATCTACACAATTAATGACAGCAATATTTAAAAATATTCCCTCTCAATTTCAAGGTGTAAGCTTCGGTATATTTTGTTACCATTTTAAAAAATAGCAAAGGGGAGGCTTTTAATTTCCGTACATGGAAGTTCAGTCCAATGGTTACGAGTTTTTTTTTAATAAAGTTAAAAATATTAATTTTACTATTAGAATGGTTTTATCAAGTTTTATAAACATTAAGTATATTTATAAACATTAAATAAAATTATGAGTATTAACTTGTTTTACCATATGTGTAACGATTTCACTAATAGTTAATTTTGTAGATTTGCTCAAATTTTATAATAAATTTAACTTACAAATATTTGTTGAAGCACTTTTTTAAAGTATTTTTACAAGCTTAAGTAAAATGACAAATTTTGAATGTTATTATGAACATTAGGTCTAATTGAAATAAAATAAGTGAAATCATAAATCTTAGAGCTCTTGGGGACATACGTCAAATTTTCCAAAAAAACATTGAATGAGTAAATTTACAAATTTGAGATAAATTATGAATTATTAAGTAATTTTAGAACATAGAATCTAATTATGAACTTAAGTAAAGTCACTACTATAAAGTTAATTACAAACTATTAAGTTCTTCTACAATCGTTGTAAAGACTTTATATATTTATGGCTTTTTACAAGCTTCTAAATAGATTTACATAATATTAGAGCATTCACAAAAGTTTAAGGCATTTTACAAATTTTAAGAGTTTTTTTTAGAAAATCAAAAGTAAATTTTTGAGTAGATTAAGAAAAAAAATTATAGATATTGAAATTATTTTATGAATTAAAGCTAATCTTTAGACTTAAAAGATATTTTATATTGTGTTGAGTGAAATTAATGGTCAACCACAACCTTGGAGGGTCCATGCCCTTTTGGTAGTGATCGGCTATCCCTTTTCTTGTATGCTTTGGAAATAATTTTTTTTTTTTATTTTTCAAATTTTTTGTACTTTTTTAAATTCTAATATGTTTTTAATAATTAAAAAAGTATGGAACTTTAAAATATAGGGATTGATAAATTTATATTTTATTTTTGGTTTAACTTTTTTATCCAATAATTTAAGTTTACAATATAATTTAAATTAATATTAATATATAGTTTTTAGTTTATGTATTATATAATTTATTTATAATTAATTATTTATACTAATAACTTATATTATAATCAAATTTATATTTAATTTTTATTTACAGCATATATAATTTTTTACTACTGATTTATATAAATTATAAAAATTTATGTTTGTATGATCTGATCTATAAATTCTATGATGATTTTAAATAAAACTACGAGCTTGACAACTTTGATAAAAAAGGATATTAAAAATATAAAATGATAAATATGTATAGTAGATATAAAACAGCCACGACTTAGACAAGATAAATCCACTAGGGTTTTTGACGCTGTTGTAAAATCGGATGGATGCCCTTTACGTCTTCTTTATTTATTAGACAAAATTTTATCAAAGTTTTAATTTGTATTATCACGGGAAAGACTGAAATGTGTTCATGCCCCACATGAGTTAATCGACAGGCTGCTATGGACATGGACCCAAATAATGAAAGCAATATTATAAAATGCTAAGTTTTAAGTTATTTGAGTAATTTATTATATTAATTTTTAAAAATTATAATGTTTGGTTTAATTAATCGAATTTGAGTAAATATAAATATTAATTAAGTTTAAATGAAATTTAAATATTAATATAATTTTAATTTTAGTAATAATATTTTTTATATAATAAAGTTGAAAAAATTTAATTAAGTCTAGTTTAAGTTTTTTAAATATTTATTTAAATTGATTTTTAGTTTAAAATTATATACATAATCAAGTTTAAATAAATTTTAGTTTTAAAATTTTTGTTGGGCTAAAAACTTAGATTCAAAACCCTATTGTATTAACTCGACTTATTGATAGCCTTATTTAGAGTTTTAAAAAAAAAAATAAAATCCGTAGAAAGAAAATAATGGAAGAAAAGTTTTACATGGAAGGTAACGGATGGAAATGTCTTATTTTCTCATATTTTGATTAATTTAAAAAAAAGAAAAGAAAAATGCTTTCACATTTATTTTTTATTTTTATTTTTTTTAATAATTTCAAAAACTTTCAAGTAAATTTTCTTCAATTTCTCTTAAAAAGAGGGAAAGGAGGACTGTAGGTCAAAAGCGTTTTTTTTCATTGCCAATTGGCTCATCCCATTTCTTTCCATTTTATAGATAAAACAGCCACCCACTATAATTCCCTCCAGTTTCTGCGCCTGCTTATGATTTCCTTAGTTGACAAACTTTAAAAGACTTTACATTACAATGGACCCACGAAAACTGAAAAGCTTTCTAAAATTCTTTTTAACTTAAGGCAAAGCAGCCAAACAGGAAATTATCTTTATCTTCGTTTCTGCTAAATGGGGCACAGCATCTACATGCAAAAGGGTCTCTGTTTGCAGAAGAAGAAGAAGAAGTTGGACTGCAAAGAAAAGTTTCTAGGCTTACAAAGAATGTCTCTAAGGATGTTGTGAAGATGGATTCTAGAGCAGTAGAAGCAGCCGAGGAAATGTTGGGAATTTGAAGAAGACCCTGTGCCTTTACAAGATGTTAAGGATGGGGTTGTAAATGCTACTAATGACGAAGTAAAAGAAAAACCGAAACCGAAACCGGAACCAGAACCAAACGAGAAGAAAAGCAGGAACAGATGAAGTACTGACCAAAGAAGAAAATATTAATAGAAGTGCAATGGAAAAAAACTGAAGTTGGTTATGATGGAGAAAAAAAAAAGTGAAGAAGAAAATGTAACCAGTGACTTCAACAGTACTGTTCCCCTTTGAAAATGAAAGGGTAAGCATTTTGATTTTTCATATTTTATCATCACTAAGTTATAGATATAAAATCCGCATTATCCTAAGAGTTGTAAGCTAAACTTTAACGATTATTATGAATAGTATACTTTATATTTACTACCTATAAATTTTATTTCAAAATTTTGATTGGTTAACAAAACTTGTTGAAGCTTGTAAGAATTTGGAACCAGATCAGTTATCCAAGGAGATATAAAACTGCTGTTCAAGAAAGGGGTCAGTCCCAAGATTTTACGTTAGTTTTTGTCTTTGTCCCTTTTGTCCTTTTCTTTTTAACTATGTTACAGATTAGATTGAACGTATATTTCATATCCTTTACGGTTTAGCTCCAAAAGACAAATTATCCTTGAAAGGGACCTGGGACCCCCTATGACACTTTCTTTTTTTTACTTTTTTTTTTTTTTAAATAGTGCAAATGCAACTTGGAAATTGTAGCTATCTATATCAGAGACCATTATGTAAGCTGAGAACAGTTCCAAGATTGGTCTTTCTCTGGGGTTTTGGGGTAGAGGAAGTCATGTCCCCCTTGAATTTAAGTTGTCATGGTAGAATTTCTCTGCTGGGTTAAGGGCTTTTTCTTTTTTGCCTTAAATTTAAATGGGACTTTTGAAAGTTGTAGGGTTGGTAGGTTAGTAAGTGAGAAGATTGAGGTTTTATGGAATATGAAGATTAAGACATTTGATTTTGGGTTTTTGTTTATGGCCAATTTTAGGTCAGTTCTGGGTTTTGTTATTTTTATATTATTTTTCCCTCTGGGGCTTTGCACTCGCAAAAAGATTAGCTGGAACTATGTTTTTATCTACTCTTGTACATCTTAAATCAGGTGTAATTGCTCATTTCTCGAGTTTTTGGGATTGCCATTTTAATTAAAAAGGCTTTTCCAGATTTTATCATGATTTCAAAGACCTTAATTATTATTCAATCCCTTAAATTTCTGACTTTAGTAAAAAAATTGGTTGACCAGAAGTTTTTGGGCTGGAACCTAGACAATTCTAGGTTGTAGTTGCTTCTTTTCCCCCCTGTCCTTTTTCCTTATCATAGGATGGATGTAGGTGAACTTCTATTCATCGAAAATAATTTAGGGGTTCAAGGTACTATACAAATGTTTGTAGCTGTATTTGTTGATTTATTTGCTTTTTGGGATTTTTATCTTTCTTGACTTGTAAATCACTTGAAAACGGGGTATTGGTTTGTCTGAAAATGACCCGTTCGATGGTTCTAATTTTTTTGTTTTTCTGGTCTAAAAAAAAATTCTCTTTTTTAAGATGTAAATTAGAAAGGATTCCTGAAAGTATTGTGGGTGATGCCTAGGGAAAAATTGGCTACGGGAATGGTGTTGTTTCCCAATAGGTATTAAGGATTATCGATTAGAAATTATCAAATTTTTCCTTTGAAGTGTTGAATGTCACTCGTTAGTTTTAGTTAGGGCTTTTAATGATTCAATTTTTCCAAATTCTCATCCCCTTTCTTGCTTTCAATCTAATATGCTGTATTACATGACAAAATGATCATATCCTCAAGATCTAAAAAGCATAAAACAGAAGGATTAGCCTTCATAGAGCTTCTTGGTGTAACTGAGACTTTTTGTGGTTGTACAGTGCTGCAATAATGAATAAGATATAGCATTTGGTTTTAACTTTCTGTTAGTATTCTGTATGCTGACATTTAAATCTTAATTTCTAGCAATACCTCCCTTTGTTGCTCGTTTTTTTGTTTTCCTGAATTTGTTTGCGCATACCTGAAACTAACATTAAAAGCCTTCCATGTTTGGAAATTGAATGTATAATATATCTAACATATGTGTGTAGATTTGTTTTGCCATACTGTTGCAAGTGTAGCCACTCGGGTGAAATAAAGCTTTTGCGCTAGACCCTTGAAAAAATGTCATTGGAATCTTGTTTGGCTAACTACATCTCTTACTGATTAAATGCTGTGTTTTAAATTCTTGCATTCAATTTCTGCTGATGCCTCTTTATTTTCATGGGTTGTGAAAACAACTGTAAAATTGCTTGGACCCTCCAGGGCTGAGGGGAAAAAAAAAAGAAGAAAAAAAAGAAAAGCCCACTCAGCAGTGCATTTGTGTTCACTGCTTTGGGAAAAGTTTTTAGCTCAATGGGGCAGATAATAAAATTGCTTGAGTTCATAAATTTCTGTTTACAGCCATATTTAATTGGGTTCTAACCAATGTTTATTTTCCTGTTTTTTTACAGGTTTTGAATCCGTCCAAGCCATTATGAAACAGAGTCAAATGACGTTGAAATCTGTATCAGGAGCAGAACTTGTATATGTGTTACGCATTGGAGAAGAAATATCCGATGCTCAAAAGGTCCTTCCTCTCAAATCCTTAATCAACAAAAGGAAATAGAGGAGGTAGAAACTTTACAGATTAAAAATTGCATCATTCAAAGAATCACATGAAGCTGGATCAAAGCATCTAGATTCAGGTATGGAATTACCGAAGATGTAGATATCGATGTAATAGAAGAGTCTGTCCTGAGGAGACAGAGTTCGACGTTGAAAGGGTTTTGGAAAAGCAAAATACACATGAACTCTTCTGCCCAAAAATTGTCATTCCTGTATAACAAGAAGGGTCATTCTCCACAGAAAGAAACCAAAAATCCCCACTTTGCATCATACTGAACCCCCCCCTGTAGTTGAGACACGAAATGTTCATGCAACCACTGCAAGTATAACGGTTTGCTCCCACTGCACCTGTTGCTGATCACAATAACAATAGAGATCCAGAAGTTTTCAGATGCCTATCTTGCTTTGTTTTTTCATTCCAACAGGAAATTGCTTTATTCCTGATCTGTTAGAATATTTACTTCTCATTTTCATTTTTTTCCATAGTCATATTGAGTCAATGGAAAGATGATGACAAGTTTTCAAAAAGCTATGGAAGTTTTAATGGTTATATTTTGCTTCATTTCAGAAAGTTTTACCATCAAGGTCTCTTCCTTGTAATAAATATTTAGAAAGTAATAGTTTTTGGGGGAAAATGCAAAAGAGCCCCTAAACTTTGACTTAGTTGCACATGTCCCCCTTGAACTTTCAAACATGGTAAATCACTCCCTTAAATTTTGATAAATTGACAAATAACCTCCTAAAGTTGCAAATGCCCCCACCTAAATATCAACATTGTGCGGAAATACTCTTCATATTAAATAAAAAATGTGCTTTAATTACCCCTTAAACTTTAAACTAGCATGTCCTGTTTGAGCTAAAAAGCAAATATTCTTTATATTGCTAATTTATTAAAGTTAAGAGAGGTGATTTGCAACATTTGAAAGTTAAGGAAGTGTATCTTTTCCTATGTAAAAGTTTAGGGGGGTAATTTGTAATTTCCATAATTTCTTTTCTTTTCATGTTCTTGAAAATTAAATCTAGCTCCATATTCTTTTTGTTAAAAGCTTGAACTTGTACATATAGTTTGGGTTTTTACATTTATTATTTAAACCACTCCTCTTTCCCCTTGCTCCTGGATTTGATTATGGATAGAGACTTTGACCCAAAACTCATCAAAACCCATCAAGTGGACGACCTAACTATGAGTGAGATTTGATAAAGTAGAGATTCCAACTTTAGTTCTTCTATTTTACTATCATGTCGACATGATGTGAATTTTTTTATATTTATTACTTAATAGTTTCCTATACCACATATAGCTTTAGGCCCTGAGAGTTTTAGCAGCCGCTATATGCTGCGGGATAACAAATTGTTGTTTTTCTCACCCCCCTTATCTTAATTCCTATTTGTTATAATTTTTATAATATCAAATGCCTTGCCCATTCGTAATAAAGAAAATTATTCTGAAATTTTTTATGTAACTAAATGAGTCATCTTTAGTATGACAGTGTTGATGCATGGGAAAAGAGCAAATGCCTTTCTAATTCACATAATTGTAGTTGAGTCATTATGATGATCTGAGATGAATTATAATTTTACTTATGCAGTAAATTGTTTTGAACTCCGTAAGATATTTGGATCCAAAGATGAGGTTCCAAAGGTGACTGATCCGCAGGAGATACCTGCAGACAAAGACAAAAAGATAAGCAAGGTAACATGGTCTCCGTAAATTATCCCAATTCTATTTAGCATAGACACATTAATTTCGAGATTTTCTATTTAAAATCTTAAAGAGTAATTTTTAGGGAAATATATCGCTTCTTTTTGGGACTTAGAAGTTTCCTCAATCTTTACATATCCATTTTTATGCATTTTGGACATTTTCTTGTGTCTGCAGAAACTGTTGTTCATGTATATGGATTTGACCCTGCTCAACTGGAAAAAAAAATTGCACTAACTCAAGCTAATAATTTCATCATTTTATCAAAGTGATGTGAAATGGACAATTAACATGAAAAATGATTTTTTATACAGACTGAAATAGGTGTAAAAAGGTTTATCTATTCTGAAGTGCCAAATTTCCATTATGTATTTAGCTGTACTAGAGAATGGTTAAAGAGTTTGATTCTACTTGTGTGAATCCAGGATGCATGCTAAAAAATAAAGGTTGAGCAACCAGATGAATACTTTTGCTTTGCATGTAAAAGAAAAGGGACTTGTTGCAATGAGTATATCAATACCATTTTTATTGGGTTGTCTTTTTTAAAAATGGCTTATTCATTTCCATGATTAAAAATCCTTCGATAGATAATCAATGATACTGCTGGATCATAAGGACTTATTGATTGTGAAAACTGTTTCTAAATTATTTTTAGGGAAAGCCTGGTCTATTCGACCAAGTATTCATACTGATTGACTAGAGAAAAGAAGATGGTATTTGAATTTCCTTCTATGTCCCTTTAGTAAAAAGTGGATATCCCAAAAAGTAGGTCACTTCTGTATAAATCTATTCTTTAGTCATATTCTTTGATGGTTGTCATTTGGGGAAGAAAATCCCTCAGTATCTATCACTGCACACTCGTGTTTTTTGGTAAAACCGGTCAGCCTTCAATTTTTACCGTTAATTTATATATTAATAGTAGAGATTTATTGGTGATTAACGGTAAAAAATTTTAATAATGTAACTAAACTATGAGTTTTAAAGGCGGGATCGATTCAATACTGCACACAAGTTTGTATTACTGATTGCTAATCCATGGATGATGCTTCAGAGACTGTTCAATCCCCAGGGGAATAAACAAAACCTGCTTGATCAGAATGATTCTGCCCCGCCAACGGAAAGTTCTGCTTTACTTGAGCAACCAATACCAATTAAATCCTTAGCTAGCAAAGGAATTGCAGATGATGCTAACACTAAGTCAAAAAAAACTGAGGAAGATACTATGTATAATTTGTCGGCAAACACAGGGGATGTTTTGAGAGGCAAGGGGGCCCGCCACAACAGGACAATTTAATGGTACAGGTATGCTAATCATGTAATTTCCATTGTTGATCCTTTTCTAGGTGAATTGCATGTATTTATATGCTTATTATGGTTATACACTTCGTCTTAATCGAGGTTGTTATCATTGTGTGATAGAAGAGTTATGATTTAGCTGGATATTGACTTTTTTTTTTTCAATGAAACCAAGTTGTCTGCTAATTTATTAGAAAATGAAACAAAATGAACTAGATGGGGGGGGCATAAACATAACCTCAAGCATGCATGTCAATATTCAATTGAAATTCGTCCATATAGCTTCTTAGTTTCTCTAAATCCAGGACCCAAAATCTTTGATGGTGAAGCTCTTATTGTTATTTAAGGGTATTTAAAGCTCAATCTGAAACACACTCTCTATGATATTATCATCAGGTGAAATCTTGCTGGCACAAACCACCTTCAGAGGTTCCTCTAAGAAACTCTATCCCATTGAAGTAAAGATTTTCCCCCAGCTACTGAACCTATTTTTGTTGGCCGGAGTTTGACTGATATTGACCATGGCTCTGTTGAAAAATCAAAAGAAATTTCCAGATGAAATTGCACAAACAAAAGATAGTTTTTTCTTCCTGATAAGTCATCTACTACTGAACCTCCAGAATCCATGTCAAATTCATCAATTCTTCCCTCAAAGGGTTGAATGAAGTTAAAAAAGGTGAATCAGAAACACAGAAGAAAACTAGAAGATGTTGTTCAAACCAGCAAAGGTATGTCCAAAATGGAAGTATTATGTAAGAGAATGCAGTTTAATCATCCCCCATTTGAGAAGTTTTTCACTTTGCGATCTCTCTAAACCAATATGCACTTGATTTCATTAAAATTTATGCATCTAGTATTATCTGACTCAATTTATATCCAGTTGCAAAACTGGACATAATCCCCATAAGGTGGTAAAAAGTAATGATGATGGGAATAGAGCATTTGGGCTGATCTACTTTTGCTACTATGTATTTCTTACTCTCTTTTGCTCAATCTGCGAGTCCATAAATTTTTTCTTAATGTGCAAGCTAACTCTATGTTTCTGGTTAGCTTTCACTTGGCTCCTTCTGCAGACTGTCTTCTATTTGTATATCAGCAACATTTCAATAACATTCAAAATGTGCAGGAGAAGACGTGATTGTTGTTATTGGAAGCAGTCAAGCTGGTGCAACAGTAGTCAGACAACAGCCTGAAAACACTACTGCTTCAGAAGAAGCAGTTACACCACAAGTAGTTAGTCAAACTGAGGTGGATGACTCATCTAATGCTCAAGCTCAGGATTCCCAAGATTGGGATATTTTAAAAAGCATTGTTTATGGTGGTCTGGTTGAATCAATCACCAGTCTCAGTATTGTCTCATCTGCGGCAGGAGGTGGTGCCAAAACATGTAAGTACAAGGATTTTATCAATTGCTTTTCATTGTAGAGCACTTATTCTAAGGAACCACATAAAATGTTTTACTGATGTGCTCTATGAGGTAACAGTAGCCTTCCAATGAATTAGCTGGTTTTCCCTCATATGTTATTTTGCTAAATGCTAACTTGTTATTTGGCAGTGCTTAGCTAATTTTGAGTTTCTCAATGAAATTACAGAGATAAGTCTGTTACATAGATGCTTCTATGTTGACTTATGTAGTTGCTTCTTTTGTACTCAGAATGTAACAGAAACGAGCATTATAATTTTAATATTTACTGATTTCCATGCATATTTCTTAGAATTCTTTCAGTCTTCATAAAGATTGCAGTATATGTTTATTTAAGAAGAGATTTACAGCTTACAAGCAAGCTTATCTTATACTCTGCAGTGAACACTCTGGCTTTGGGGTGGCAAATTTGATAGGTGGACTCTTCGTCATAGCTCATAATGTGAGTAATCGTTGTGCAAATTATATAAAGATCGATTACAACATTTGGGAAAAAGTCACAAGAACTCTTAAATCTTTTTGGGTTTCATCAATTAATTTTTTAACCTTTTCCAAAGGTGCTCCAAGTCATAAGCCCCTTCACATTTTGTCGATTGAGTACTAAACATTTCCAAAAATGCAATTAAGTCCTAAACATTTTTAAGAATAATGTGAAATGAGTACAGATGTTAATTTTTTAATGATTTTTAGAAACGTTTTCTAGGAGTCAAGTGTGGTTTTTTATTAGTGTAGTTTCAACCCTTTTTGCATTATATTCTAACTTGTAGCTCTACAGCTAAGAGAGCTGAAAGGGTCAAGTGAGTCAAGTGTAACTTCAAGGGGAAGTACAGCACAAGACCGGTACTTTGAGCAACTAGAAGGAGAGACAACTTCTGCCTTCATGCAACAGTTGCTATAATATCATTCATCATTTTTGGATCCGTGGCACCAATTACATATGCCTTCTCATTTCGGGAAAGTGATAGCAGAGACTACAAGCTTGCTGTGGTTGCAGCTGCTTCTCTTTTCTGCATCCTTACTCTTGCCATAGGGAAAGCTCATGTCAGGACAACCGCCAAGATCATATTTCAAGACTATATCATACTATGTTATTATGGGACTTACGGCTTCAGGAGTTTTCTTTCTTGGTTGGTGAGCTGCTCGACTATCTTCTGCAGAAGTTTGGTTGGTTTGATTCGAGTTCCACGTTACCGGGGCGCTATTGGAAATGGGCGCAACAGGTTCTGGACGGGCATCTTCCTAAGCCTGCTAAATGCGCAAATGGATTTCATGACGACAAGAAAAAATGGCACAATTTTGTTTTGAAACTTAAACCTTAGAAAAATAGGTGGGGAGGTACATCAAGTTGCACCTATTTTCTTATACGTGCACAAAACCTGCTATTGCTTTCCGTAACTTTGAGAGTGTCATCAAGCATATAGGCTAATTCCTATCTTCCATTATTAGTGTTTGATACCGATGAGCGAAACAAGTCCTACCTAAAGACCATGTCTGAATAAGGAAATTTTTTAGCTGCTTACTTTTACTAGATACGGGCTCTTTATCTCATAACATATGCTGCTTGTGATATGTGGCAATTTCCATGCTGATTTGTTGCTTAATAATTAATATCGTCTGTTTACACAAAATGAATTAGATATCAATGGGGCACAATTGCACAAGATAAACGTCAGTTATCTCTCTTTACCTTAATTACAGCTTTTTTATATCAATTTTTTTTTTTTCCTTTGGGAAAAGGTTCACTATAGATTCTAAGAACAAAATATCAGTCAAGTTTCTAGGTCTATTTGAGAGGATAAATAAGCCATAATAACTTTTTTAAATTGATGCATATCAATCCATCAATTAACAAACCTTTAGTCTGAGAGATGTAGCATTTTTTTAATATTGTGATAAATGAGCAAACATATGGTTATCGTGTAAGCCTATGAGAAAATTTATTTACAAAAGAAAAAATAATTAAAAAAAAAAAAGAACGATGGAGAAGCACCTTGTCATTAACCCTAGACTGCGTATTGGTACCATCGACACCACCTCCACTCTAGTGTTTTATATTGGTGAATATTTATATAATTATTTAAATGAATATAAGCTTAATTGTAATTTAGTGTACAAGTAGTATTCATACAAGCCAAATAGTGTATAACCCAAATGCAGCGAAAAAGAACCATTCTATCCTTATTATAACAAATTATAGACATAGTGTTATATCCTATCAATCTCAAGATGTAAGTGTCAATGTGAGATTGGAGAATTAACCAAGAAATCATGCTAAGACAAGCTCTTCGTGAGGATATTCATGTTGATGAATAAGGACATATCAAACCAACAAGAATCATTTCACACGCAAAAAGATAATCAATATCAATATGTTTAGGTGAGATCAGTGCGCTATGCGATAGATAGATAGCTTGGAGAATTAACACGGCAGAGGATGATAGGACATTTAATAGGTACCCCCCACTTGACAAGCAAGATGACAAATCTCAGCGAATTCCACTAGTTAGTAGGCTAATGCTCTATATTAGGCCTCATTAGAGCACCTAAATGCAACAAGCTGCTTTTAGAGCACCAAGAGATGACATTGCTTAAGAAAAAATGGCATACTCTAGTAGATTAGTGAGTGTTTGGACAATTAGACAAATTTGCATCAGCAAATGGAGTTGTGTACAATGGGAAGGCTTAGGAAAAGAGTGCCACAAATATATTAGAGAACTCATTCGGTTACCTACATGTGTTAGTATTCCAATGATATGTGTATTGAATCATTTGATTAATCGCAAAATTGATATCTAGACAAGTGATAGTAAGGTACAACAATGCATCTACAATCTCACGATAGGATGCGGAGTTAAACAATAAGGAAAAGCCCTAAGCACTAAGCTAGCTTCAAGATGATAGAGGGGCTTTAACAAATTTGGGGAGATGCATGTTGTATCATTCTAGGAAATTGTAAGTAAATATGATTTGACACAACTACATACCCTTTGGGTGAGGTTGACACACATATTCAAAAAGAAGTGGAGGTTATCGAGATCTTTAGTAGCAAATTGGTAGGAGAGGATAAAATGCAGTGAGAAAGGATAGTAAGGTTGTTTTCAATCAAACTATGCAATTAACATAAAAGAAGACAAGATGTTAGAGTCTAAGAGTAGACAAACATAGATATGTTCATTTTGCTTTGTGTAAAGCCTATGTGTAAAAGAAAACTACTAAAACAATAAAACTAGGCATAAGGAGCCTATTTTAGGTTATAAAGAAACTTTTATAGCTTGACTAACTTGATGGGGATAACAATGATGAAAAAACTCAGAGAGATTGTTTCTATAGAGAACTCAAATTGTTAATTTAATATATTAAGCCCATAAATTGTTTGGCCCGACTCCTTCGGCTAAGTGATGGAGTCAAATGAGTTTAGTATATATTTGGGATGACTCAAGAGGAACTAGCTTGATGAGCTTGAAGTAAGGATCACTAGATTGATCCATCTGCCTCTAACCTTCTCTAGGTAAGCTCATGCATTTATAAGGAAGGCTATTAGCTTTGAGCTTATACTAAGCTCATTAGGATAATCTTGAAGTGAGCATACTTCATCTTATCCATCGATCACTTAAGTGATCCGACTGTTATCAGAAGGCTCAAAGTTTATAAATACCCAACCATTTCTTCTCATTACACATAACTCCAAAGATTAGAGAAATAGTTTACCACTATAAAACCTTTGCTCTTTTAGATCAAACAAGCATTCAGGTAAAAAACAATTTTAATTACTCAAAAACTGTTAATGTTAGGGGAGAATGTTAAGTTCTCTAATTTAGTTTAGATGTTAACAAAAGAGGAATAATGTGTAATGAATGTTTAAGCTTGTCAAAAGCTGTTTCAGAAGATAGCAACGTAATGTTTCTAAAGTTGAACAAGGAGACAGAAGCTTGTTCAGAACCTTCAAAAGTGTTATATAAACTATTTTTGTTCTGACAGAAGGTGTTTCAGAAGTTGTGTAGTGTATCCGTATTATCGTGTTAACCTTTCAGAAGCACTTTCAGAACCTTCATAACAGGAGGACAGTTGATAGGTTTGTTTCAGAAGCACTTTCAGAACCTTTATAACAGGAGGACAGTTAACAGGTTTGCTTCAAAAGCACTTTCAGAACCTTTCATGTCTTGTTACGAATTTTTCCATATTACGTTCTAAATTTTATATCGATAGTTTTAATAAATTTCAAGGCCTAGCTCCACGTGTCAAGTTTTTTTGGGGTAACATACTTGATGTGTTTTTACTAAATTTGGTTTTTTATATCAAGGGTTTTTTTTATTTACTAAAGTTTTACAAGATTTTATTCAAAGATTCATTTTATGATAAAGTGAATCATATAAAGATTTACAAGTTTTATCCAGATTTAAAGTTGTATATTTGTACTATATTTTGGGAGATCCAGCAGTTACAAAGATAAGATAAGAATATGGTTGTTATATCAAGATAGGGTTCCACAATGTGGGATATCTTCAACAAACTTGATCCAAGAGATATATCCAAAGAAGATCTCGGTCAAACTAATTATCCAAGCTTATCCTTATAAAGAAATATCACGGAATGCGGATCTTCTCCAACAGATCCAACTTTTTTTTGAATTGAAAATTCAAAAATACAATTCAAGATTATCACGTGGAAATTTAGCCGTTGTGTTTTCTCCATATATAAATGTTTAATTCAAATGAAAAAAAAGTGTGGAGAACGTTGATTAACAACAGAAAAAAAAGAGAACGTTGTTGAAAGAAAAACGACACACGAGAAGAAAAGACCATACATCTTCAAGCAAAAATCTTTACAATACATGTGATCTAGAGGAAATCTGATATTCCTCATTGATGTTGTTTGAAATTCCTTTCATGAATAAGGAATTGTTTGTTGTTTCATCACTGTAGTTGAGTGATTAGCTTAGTGAAGAAGCTAGAAAGACTCAACAGGAGACTTTGCCTTGAAGAGGCTTATTTTTGTATATCTTCAATTTGTTGATATAGTGAAACACAACGGGTATAGACAACCGGGACCCCGGTGTGGAGCTGGAAGAGAGGACACGCTCGAGGCGGAACCTCTTAAATATCTGAGCCATTCTATTCTTCTCTACTTTTATTTACTGCACATTATTTTATTCACGTGATTTTATTAGTCAAGATTTTTTAGTTGATTTGCGAAAAAGTAAAATTTTTTAAGTAATTAATCAATTCACCCCCCCTTTTGTTTAATCTAATTGGGCCCCAACAATTGGTATCAAAGAGACCAATCTATTTTGAGTGACCCAAAAAATGGTTGAAAATAATGTTGGCAATTAATCGAGCTCCCTACTTCGATGGCTTAAACTTCTCATATTGGAAGATGCGTATGAAACTTACATTAAAGCTAATGATTATGATTCATGGCAGGTCATTTCACTTGGAGACAGTTTAAATCACCTTGAAGGGAGATTCAACATTGTTAGATTCGGAGAAGAAAATTATTGAGAAGAACAACAAAGCAAAAAATTATTATGACTACAATTGCCCATCAGAGTTCTATTAATATCATCATGTGAAAGTGTAAAGGGATTTGGGATATCCGATCCGATACATATGAAGGGACTGATCCATCAAGGAAACTAAGATAAATGCTTTAATTCAACAGTATGAATTATTTAAGTTAAATCTAATGAAGATGTCAAAGATGCTTTTAATAGGTTTACAGCTTCACAAATGAGCTGCATCATTTTGGAAAGAAACTTCCAGATCCAATCTTGTGAGGAAAATGTTGAGGATATTGACCCCAACTTGGGATGCAAAGAAAAATGCTATAGAGGAAGCTCAAGACCTAAACAAGTTAACTCTCAGTCAATTGAGAGAAAAGCTCATGGCATATGAGTCACACAAAAAGACCACGCAAAGAGGAGAAGACGGTACCAAAGGAATTGCATTTAAAGTCAAGGAAATAAAGCAAATGAAACTGAAACAGATGATAGCGACGATAAAAAGAAGAGGACATCAGTCTTCTAGCACGTAGACTCAACAGGTGCTCAAGAAGCAAAGAGGTAAAAGTTTAATGTTTTCAAGAAAAGTACTGAATATAAGCATAATGATGCAGGAAAAGTGTACAAGGAGAAAAAAAAGAAGAAAGAGAAAAGGGAGATTCAATGTTATGAATGCAAAAAGCCAGGACACATCAATACGAATGTCCAACACTGATAAAGAAAATGGAAAATTATAAAAAGAAAAGTCGAGCAATGCTAGCAACAGGGAGTGATTTAGAGGATACAGAGACAAATTCAGAGGATTCAGAAGAAGAAGAGGATGAGGCAAATCTATGTTTAATGGCTAGTTCTAAGGTACATTCTGAATCTGATGAAGATGTAACTGAAACTGACATGCTAGTAGAATGAGTAACTACAAAGGCACTAAAAAGGCTGATACAAAATTAGCTAAGTATGGAAATGAAATAAAAGCTTTTAAGAATGAAAAGGAGTAGAAAAAGCAAACAAATTCGTTACTTGCAGATAAAAAATGATATCTTGAAACAAGAAAATGAATCCATGCATGTGAGTATAGAGAAACTAAGAATAAAAAAATCAACACTTGAAGCAAAAACAAGTAACATGAAGGTAAAGATTGATGAACTGTCAAATTCGTTGAAAACTACCTTTAAGAAATTTGATGAAAGGATAAGAAATTGACCATGTTAATTTCTTCACAAAGATTTTTCGAATGAAAAACATGGGTTAGGATATGAGCATGGTTCGAGTTTTAAAAATCAATCAAATAATTTTTGTTAAAACTAAAACAAGTCTTTTAATGATAAATTTTAAAAGTAAAAGAAATACCCTTTTGAATACAAATATTGTTTAAAAAGAGGAAAAAAAACCAGAGACTTTTACAGAAGTTTTTCCCCCAACAAAAAGTTCCACCAAAGGGTACACAGGGAAACCCAAAACCAGAAGGTTTTAAAGAATTATACAAACCCCGAATTTCAAAAAGGGGAAATGACGGTAAGGAATGTTTTAAATTTTTATGGGATGCTTTTTTTCTGTAATTAAAATTTTGGGCATATTTTAAAAAATTTTTTTATTAAAAAAAAAATTTCTCAGTAGTCAAAAGTAAATTTGAAGAAATCAAAAGGCTTAAACTTTTAAAGGGCCCCAAAAATTGCTTGGGTTTTCCCAAAAAAGGGCTTAATTTTTTTCCATTTGTTTCAGGGACATGAAAACTAAAATAAAAGGAACTTTTGTATTTGGATAGTGGGGTGTTCTAGGCCCCTATTTTACCCGGAGATGCTTCATTGTTCAATAGCAAAATTGGGAAGAAAAAGGGTATGTAAAGTTTGGGGATGAAAAGTAGAGGTAAAATAATTCCCCCCTTGGGGAAAGATTGGTATGGGCCCACCCTTTCTTATTGAAAAAGTTATCTTGTGCAAATTTTTAAAACATAATTTACTTAGTATTTGTCAGTTATGGTTTAAAAGGGTTTTTGGATTTTAAATTTTTTATCAAGAAAAGTGCTATGCTTTTAATGAAAAAGATGAAAGATTATTTGAAGGAAATTTGGAAAAGAAATATCTATCTTTTTAAAAAAAGATTTAAATCAATTTTGGGTTGTTCTTAATTTCTTTTGAATTTATCCCTGTTTTTTCTTGGCATAAACGCTGGGACAGTTTTAAATTTTTAAAACCCCTAGAAAAATTTCTAAAAAGGTATTTTTAAAAGGATTACCTTAAAATAAATATTAAAAACAAGATGTGAAATTTTGATTCTTGCTTAAAGAAAAAATGGTTTCCTGTTTCTCTTTTAAAAATAAAAATTAATCTCAACTAAGAGACCATTGAATTTTTGCATCTTGTTTTTTTGGGGCCTACTAGAGCTTAAGCCCGGGTGGAAAAAAAATATGGGGCTTTTATTGTTGATGTTTTTTTTAAGATACACTTGGGTTTATATTCCCCCCAACCCCAAAAAGAGGGTACCTTTGAAATTTTTTTCAAAAGTTTCCCAAAAAAAATACCCCCAAAAAAAAAAAGGAAATTTCCATAATTGTTTTTCAAACCCGATCATGGAACCCCAAAAATTTTTAAAATGCAAGTTTTTTAAATTTTTGTAAGAACATGGGTATATCTCATAATTTCTCCCTCCCTAACTCCTCAACAAAATGGAGTTTAAAAGGGAAAGCAAGAATAGAACTTTACAAGAGTGACTAACTATGTTAAAATGGGTGGAAATTTTTCCCCCAAGTTTTTTTTGGGCCTAAGAGTTTTTACAGCCTTTCTATATCATCAATAGATTTTTTATTCCCCCCTATGACACAAAAAATCTTTTTGAGATGTTTCCCCCGGAAAAAAACCTAACGTTTCATATTTTCATTTCTTTGGTTTTTAAATGCTTTTGAAAAAAAATCCCACTAAAACCCTTTGGGGGGGTTTTGATTGGGAAAATTAAAAAAGCTATTTTCTTAGGATATTCTCTTAAAAAGTTCCCCTGCTTATTTTTGTTTTCATAAGTCATAAAAAAAAAATTTAAAATCTATAAATGTTAAGTTTATTGGGATTTAAAGGATGTTGATTCCCGATGAAGAAAAGGGGGCTCCCAATTCTAAAAGAAAAAGTTAGTTCAGAAACCCCCAAGTTTAGAGGCCCCCTTGCTTTTTAACATTCAGGATCTGAAACATCCCGAAACCTATTTAAAAGGCAAATTTTTAAGAAGGTATTTAGAAGTTTAAGATTTGAACCCGGGGGTTTTAAAAAACTTGGAGGTATAAGCCCGACATCCTTTTGATCAAAATAATGGGTGATATACAATCGGGTTTAAAACAAGAGCCCCAAACCCACAAAATCTTGAAAAACATTTTGTTTTTATCTGAAAATTTAAACCCAGTAAGATTTTAAGAAGCTTTGAATGGGTGCTAATTGGATTAAAAAACCCATGCCCCAAAAAAGAATTAAATCAAAATTTCCAAAAAAAACCAAATTTATTTTGGAAAAAATTTTGTTCCTAGACCTAGAGGGAAAAATCTATAAATTTGGAAATTTTTGGGTGTTTAAAAAATAAAAATTAAAGAAGAGGTAAAATTAAAAGAAATAAAGCAAGATTTGTAGCTAAAGGTTATTTTACAAGGGAAAAAGGAATAGTTTTTTATGAAACCCTAGCACCTTTGCAAACTAGAAGCAATACGGTTAATGCCCCCTTTCATAAAGCATTTTTTTAAGGGGTTTTAAAAAGTTTTTAAATGGATTTTAAAAAGTGCTTTTTTTTTTAATTGGTTTTTTAAAGGAAGAAGTTTTTGTGGAACAACCACCTGGTTTTGGGAAAATCCTTTCAAATTTTGACTATGTTTTTAAATTAAATTTAAAACTCTATATTTTGGGTTTTTTAAAAAGCTTCCCCAAAAGCTTGGTATGAAAGATTGAGTATGTTTTTTATCTCTTAAAAAGGTTTTCATAGAGGAAAAATTGAACTACTTTATTTTTGAAAACTTTTGATAATGATATCTTAGTTGTACCCCAAAATATGGGATGGTATTATCTTTGGATTTACTAAAAAAAATTTTTGTGTCAAGAATTTTTCTGAGAACTGCAAAGGGAGAATTTGGGAAAGTTTAAAAGATGGGAGGGGTTGAATTTTTTTTTGGGGTTCAAAAAAAACAAACAAAGGAAGGAAATTTTTTTTTATCAAAAAAAAAAAACACAAAACAAATATTTGAAAAAAAATTTGGTTTTTGATGGATGCCCAAAAAAGGTTTACAAACCACCTTTTTGGTTTCTTTTTTCAAGGTTTGACTCCCGAAATTAAATGGAAAAAAAGGTTAAGTGAAAAAAATTTATAAGGGAGTCTTATAGGTTCTTTATTGTATTTGACTGCATCTAGACCTGATATTTTGTTCAATGTGTTTTTTGTTGCTAGATTTTAAGGCACCAAAAAGAAATTCCCTTTATAAACTGTAAAAAAGGAAATTTTCCCAAATTTTTTTGGGTTTTTTCTTCTAATTTTGGAAAATGGTTTTCCCAAAAAAATCAAAAATTTTTATCTAAAATTTTTTTGGGTGCAGAAAATTTTGCCCGGATGTTAAAAATTGTAAAAAAAAGCAACATCGGGGGACTTGTCAATTCCCCAGGGGATAAAAAAATTTAATTTTTTGGGGTTTTTAAAAAAACAAAATTTGTTGGCTCTTTCCAAAAAACCCGAAAAACTGAAATGTTTCTATTGGAAAATTATTGGGGCACAAGTTTTATGGGTAAAACAAACCAAAATTTAATGATTTTGGAAAAAAATTTTTAAAAAATGTTGCCAATTAAATGGACAACACGAAATGAAAAATTTGCCCAAAAAAACCCGAAAATCCTTTTTAAAGGGAAAGATATAAAATTAAAACATCATTTTATTAGGATCTTGTGCCCCTATTTTTTAAAAATTTAAAAATTTAATTTGGTTTTCAAACCCCATAATCCAAATTTTCAGAAAATTTTTAAATTTAAAAATCTTTAAAAGGGAAAATTTGGGAAATTTTTTAAAAAATTTAATTAGGAAATTTGGGAAAAACCCCTTTTTTTTTTTTTCCCCCCCCCCCCCCCCCCCCAAAATTTGAAAAATTTTTTATTAAATTTAAAAAATTTTTTCTTTTCCTTCGTTTTCTTCCCTTTTTCTAATTCTCTTCCTTCGAAATCGTTTTTTTTCTCTCTTTATTTTTCCCCTTTTCTTCCCTTGCAAATCCAAGGCGCCTAAATCTTCAGAACGCCTCCATTTAAAAAAAATCATCAAACAAGCCCTTTTTTGATTCATGATGAATCTTTCAAAAATTCCCCTTTTTTAAAAAAAATCAAGAACCTTCCCAAAAGAGGAGAATCCCCAGTTTTCCCCCCGATTCCCCAATCTATCATAAGGGTTCCCCAAGAAGTTTTTTAAAAAAAAAAACGAGCCTGCATGTTTCAAAAGGAAAAGAAAAGGCCCCAAATCAAGAAAAACCTCTCCCCCCCTCAAGAAAAAAAAAGCAAAAAGAAACAAGAGAATGTACCAAGTTGAAACCCCTTAAATTTCAAAATTCTTCGAAAAAAAAGAAAAATGAGGGGGGTTCTTGTAGTTTGGGGGATTTTAATTTCTTTATTTGTAATTGGGGTTTTAAATGGGGAATGAACTGTTAGAACCCATTGGATGCATGGAACTTTTCTCCCCCACTCAAGTTCAGTTTTGGCAAGTGGTCAAAGAATTTTATGGGGTTTTAAATCTTGCGGCAGGGGAAAGTTTTAGTTTCCCAAATTTTGTGACCCCAAAACATTTAATTTCTAGGGCCCCAAAGTAATTAAATTTTCTACAAACTACCCTGATGTAAATGAGGATGTAGAATTAGGAAAAATGCCCGGGAATGGGTCTGTTTGGGCTATAAAATGGAGGCCCTTTCAAATGGATTATGGAAAAAAAAAAGCAATTAAAATTGATTTCCCAGTTTTTTTCCCCGGGAAACCCAACCAAAAATTAAATTTTTTGGAATTTTTCCCATGTCCAAGGAAGGGGGTTCTAAATTCAAAAAGTCCAAGAACATGCCCAAATTTCTTGGGCCCAAAGTTAACAAAAAAAATGTGGGACAGGGGTTCTAGAGTCATTGAAACAAATTTGGGGAATAAAGAAAGTTTGGGATTTTGGGGGAAAATACTGATTGCTTTTTTTGTTTTTTAAAGGGAAAAGTTTTGTACCAGCTCTTTTGAAACCCATTTTAAATTAAAAAGGATAGGTTTTAAAAAAGTTTTTTTTTTCACATGCCATCTTTGTTAAGGATTGTTTTTTGGTATGGAATGATTTTGGGGAAAATTTTGTCCCACAAAAGCTTTTTAAAAGAATTGTTCCCTTTTTGGGTTTTCTTTTTTCCCAAAAAGGAGGTTCAGAACCCAGTTCAGAACCTAGAATAAGGTTTTTTTCGATCCTTTGGGGAAAAAATCAAAATGCCCCCGATGAGGCTGGGGAAAAGTGGAAACAAAAAAAGTTAATCCCCCAATTTGGGTTGGAACAAAAAAAAAAATTGTTTCGGGGAAAGTTTGAAACATGAAAAATATTGGATTTCGTTTAAGAAACTTTGAGAAATGAAATTCTTCAAAAGTCTGAAAATTTAGGAGAATAGAATCAATTTGGGAAACACAAGGGCCCAAAAAACTTCTGATATTCTTTTTAAAATTTTAAGAAGGGGAAATTTTGGGAAAAAAAATGCTTTTCCGATCTCCATCAAAAAAAAAATTCTCTTGATGAATTTAGTGCAGAGTTTTTAAAAAAGATTTTTCTTTTTTAATTTTGATTTCGTTTGATAAATTTGTTTTCCCCAATTTAGGAAATTGGAGTTTTAGTTACTAAAAACCCCTTCAAAAACTTTTGGACCCCCCAAGAGGATAAAACCCCCCAACGGTTTACAAGGGCTTCTTTTTGGGGAAAAAAAAGCTCTTCTTATCCAACAAATTTTCCCAAATTTATTTTTTCTGGGCCTCATATCTTTTTCTTGGATACTTCACCAGAGGAAACCTTTTTCAACCAAACATTCCCCCACTTTTCCCCCACCCTCGAGTCCCCAAGATCCCCCGAAAATCTTAGTTTTATCTTAAATTTTTTTTTCGAAAAACAAGTTGTTTAAAAGCTTCTTTTATTTTTATGCATTCCCATTAAGGGGGGAATATCCCTTTTGCTGTTAACAAAAAAAGGGGGGAAAGTTTTTATTTTGATCAATATTTCTTCTTCTTAAGAAAGATTCTATATTTTTATAATTTTTATATTTTAAAAATGTTTATGGTTTATAATGATTCAAATTTTTGCTTTTTTTTAAGGGAAAAATTCTTAAAATTAAAAAGGGGAAAATTTTTTTTGAAAAAAAAATGTTAAAGGGGGGAATGTTTTAAATTCTCTAAATTTTTTTTTTTATGTTTAAAAAAAGAGGAAATAATGTGTAACGAATGTTTAAACTTGTCAAAGCTGTTTTAAAAAGATAAACAAGTAATTTTTTTTAAATTTTAACAAGAGACGAAGCTTGTTCAAACCTTTTAAAAGTGTTATATTTAAAAAATTTTTTTTTCCCGAAGAAGGTGTTTTTAGAAGTTTTTGTAGTGTTTTTCCTTTGTTATCGTGTTAACCTTTCGAAGCACTTTTCAGAACCTTCATAACGGAGGGCATTGAAGGGTTTTTTTCAAAGCACCCTTTTAAAAACCTTCATAACAAAGGGGGCAAAATTTAAGGTTTGCTTCAAAAAACACTTTTTTAAACCCCCTTTTTTTTTTTTTTTTCTTTTTTACGAATTTTTTTCCGGGTTACGTTTTAAATTTTATAAACGATAGTTTTTAAAAATTTCAAGGCCCCCAGCTCCACGTGTCAAGTATTTTTGGTAACATTCCTTTAGGGGGTTTTTTTTTTAAAATTGGAAATTTTTTTTCAAGGGTTTTTTTTTTTTTTAATTTTTAAAATTTTCAAGATTTTATTTAAAGGGTTTCATTTTATGATAAAGTGGTTTATTTTAAATTTAAAGGGTTTTATCCAAGGGTTTAAAGTTGGGTATTGTTTATATTTTGGGAGATCCCGCGTTTCAAAGATAAGGTTTAAAAGATATGGTTTTTTATCAAGGGTATGGGTTCCCCCAATGTGAGGGAATCTTCAACAAACTTGATCCAAGAGATTACCCAAAGGGGAAAACCGGTCAAACCTTTTAAATTTTCCAAGCTTTATCCTTATAAGAAAATCACGGAATGCCCGTCCTTTTCCCAAAAGTCCAACTTATTTTTGAATTGAAAATTTCCCCAAAAATAAATTCAAGAAATTTTTTTTCACGTGGAAAGTAACCGTTTGTTTTCCCTCCATTTTTAAAGTGTTTAAAATTTAAATGAAAAAAAAGTGTGGAAAAAATTTTATTTTAAAAACCCGGAAAAAAAAGAAGAGAACGTTGTTTTTAAAGAAAAAGACACCCCGGGAAAAAAAATCATACATCTTTTAAGCAAAAATCTTTTCATAAAATTTTGATCTAGAGGAAAATCTAAAAAATTTCCTTTAATTTTAAAGTGTTGAAAATTTTCCCTTTTTTTTAATAAGGAATTGTTTGTTGTTTTAAAAAAAAGTAGTTTTTGGGGATTAAAACTTAGTGGAAAAAGCTAAAAAAGACTCAAAAAGTGAGACTTTGCCTTGAAAAGGGGTTATTTTGTAAAATCTTCAATTTTTGATATAGTTAAACACAAACCGGGATAAACCAAAGGGACCCCGGCGTGGAGTGGAAAGGAAAACTGACCTCGGGCGGAACCCCTATAAATATCTGAGCATTCTATTCTTTCTCTTTTTTTCTTTATTTATTTTTTTTCCCTTTTTTGTTTTTTTAAGTGATTTTATTAAATTAAAGTTTTAGTTTTTTTGGAAAAAGTGAAAATTTTTTGTAATTAATCAATTCACCCCAAACATTTTGGAGGGGTTTTAAAGAATAGTATCTCGGTTTTTTTTTATGGGGCGAGTCAAACTTTTTCCTCAAGGAATATTTTTTGGTAAGATCACAAAGGGCTTCAATGTAGTATCAAAGTGCATAGGGGTAGGTTTGAGTGGGAAAGATTCATAATATCTTTAGATTTTTTTAATGTTGTTTTTGGGGCAAGTAAGTCATCAATATGATGGGGTTTTGGTGGTTAGGAGTGGGGAAAGATTATAAAAGGGTATAAGGTTGTTATAAGGGGAAGAAGGGAGGGAGAAGAAGATGATAATTTGAGAACTAACAAACGGTCATACAAAAGAGAGGACTGAGCAATAATGTTGAATTAAGGGGGTGTCTTAAGGTGAATGCACTAATATACACAAGTTATAGTGGTTGATGGGCTAGTTGGGGGAGTGCACTTAGGATGAGGGCAGCTATAATGGGAACAAGGGAAATAGTAGGACATAGGTTAGAGGAGGTCAAGGTTAGGAGGAGACTTTAGACACTAGAGGCTGCAAGGAGTTAGGCTGAAAAACGACAAAGTAAAGAGACATGGCAACTGTGATGCTTCGATGTTGCCACTACTGGATGAATGAGAATATTATTGGTAAAACCAATTCATGAAAGACTACGTAGCAATTAATGTAACAACGTCATGAGTGAGATTCAAGCAAGATATCCTTTGACTTGGATAGAGTACCCAAACAAAATTTAACGAAGGGAGCAAGATGATTATTTTTAGGACTTGAGGTATGGTATTGGATAGCATAAACACTTAAGGGTGCAAAGGAAGTTACAATTTGAGGAACACATGATTGAGGAGCTTAAAAGGGTTTTGTGGTGTAATACCTGAATTTTATTTATTTTAATATATGTATTATCACAAAAGGCAATTTAGACATTTCACAAAAGGCAGTATGTAACCTTAGATGACCTAACATTCCTTCTTTTTCACTCTCACAGTAAAAATAGCAAATAAAAGAAAAAGCTCTTTGAACAAACCTTAAGAATGACAAAAGGAAAATGGTGCGACCTAATTCCAAGTACAAGAGGTAAGGTTTTTATACAAAATTCCAATTTCGGTTATTAGATTCAGAACTTATGAGTATCGTATGTGCATCAAGATTTGAAATTTTGAGAAGGGCGTAAACGGGAAGAGACTTAAAGGCTGAAGGATTCAACTTGTAGGAAATTTGATGTATGTACAAAAATTCTTGTAATTTATATGTAATTACGTGTATTAGGGACCTAATCAAATCTAGCTATAAAGAGAAGCGAGTTTAGGAGAATTTAAGTCAAATCTCACCAAAAGATACACAACCCTTAACACGATCGTGCTCTAGCCCTTGTTGAGTAAAACATAATGTAATTATATATTCATTTAACTTCTAATTAAGCTAATTTTCATGCGACCTAGATAGCTAATAAGGCCTTAAAGAATTTAAATGAATAAATATTAAGAGAATTAAGAGATAATATTAAACTTAGATTAATACTAAGAAGGACACGTTTATAAATGTACAAATTTCAATTTAGCTTAAGTCTAGGACCAGAAGTGTTTAAGGCTAGGAATTAAAGTACGAGTAACTTATGTATTGTTCTATGCTTGCTTAAGTTAGTATATTAGTTGAAATTGATTAAGTTGAATTATTTGGCTTAAGTGTTTAAGTTGTATTTTTGTATGTGCTTAGCTCGGCCTAAGGGCCCATAGTGGCAAATCCCTAAGAAGTACCCTAATGATCCTTATGTGACGTTGTCCCTAATGGAGTCGTACTAGAAATGATCTAGGTTGAATGTTGGTTTAAGAGGATTAAGTGTATATAGGTATAGGGCCTATAGTGGCAGTTCTCATCACTAAGGTTAAGTGATTAAGTGAACATGGTATGGGGCCCATAATGATGGGGCCCATAATATAGTTCCCATCACCAAGATTAAGTAACCATGGGTGTGGGGCCCATAGTGGCAATTCCCATCACCAAGATTAAGGATTAAGGGATCATGGTTGTGGAGCCTGTAGTGGCAGTTCTCATCACCAAATCATATTCTAGTGTGTTTAAGTATGTTAAGGGAGTCATAAGTTCCTTGTTGTTGCTTGTGAACATAAAATGTATCGTGAAACAGTGCCTATGTTTAAGTACTACATAATGCATGTGATAATTGTTATGTTGTTCATGCGTGTGTGATTGTGTTATACGTACTGGGCATTAGCTTACCTTTTGGGAAATATTTTTTTTTTTAGATGTAAGTGTTGAGGGAGATAATAACTTAGAAAATAACTTGGTTTGGATGAACCACAAAGAAAGAAAGATGATGATTACCATTATGGTGATTAGATTGTGAGTGAATTATGTTATTTGAATATAATAGATATTTTCTTTTGGAGAATGTTAATTTAGAGTTATAGACTTCCGCTGCATTAAATGTTTGATATGGATTTATTAAATTAATTCCGAAGTTGTGGGTCAAAAAGTATCAGTGTTGATTCAGAGTCTTTAACATGTTATTATGAGATAAGGACATGTGGTGAGCAGTAGTGTAGCTCAGGTTTCGAAGCATTATATATGGTGGATAACGGAGGGTAATCAATTGATGATAAAAAATGCTGCATCCACCTAGAAGATTGGTAGGACATTGGCATGTATGTAAATAGTTTAGGCAACTCAATGATGTGACAATGTTTAAATCTAGTAATTCCGATTTGTCAGGGTATAAAGGGGCAAGAGAGTCAAGTGCGAATACCATTACTACGCAGGAATTCTGTTGAGGCATCGTTGACAAATTTACCACTACAATCACTATAAAACGCTTTGATATGGGTAGAAAAATGATTTTAAACTACATATTAAAATGTTCAAGATTGGATACATTGGAAAAATTCAAGAATAATGAATACAATCATCTTTAGGGTGCTAAGAAGAAGCTCCATCTTCATATGAAGAGGTCGTTTGCTTCTTTTCATAGTAGTCTTTTTAACATTCTATTCCGCTGGCAAAAACCTTTGAATTTTAAAAACAATTTCAATATTGGTAAAAAAAATTTCTAAGACATTTTAAAGCATTTAGAATGTTTATGAACCTAATCAATTGTTTCATTAAACTCAATTTTAAAGTTTTCGAATTTACACACAACTATACAACCTTGTACCCCTAACTCTATTATTTCCTTCATATATCACCCGAAATTGCTTCTGCACTTGAGCAAGTCCAAGTGCAAGCTTTAGTAAAATCGTTTCCATTCCTCGATGCAAAATATTCTTTACTTGTTTATTTAAGCATGTGGCCTCAAGTTTTTTATTGATGAAGTAATCTCATATTTATTATCTACTTTTGTTGCTTGCTTTTAAATAATGTGGCCATGGTTTAAGGCTGTGTGCTCTAATGAAACATTTCATTCTCCACTTCCAAGTTCCAACCAATTTAGTTTGGTCCAGTGATTTTTCTGCTATTGGGACTTTAAAAGGCAATTAATTAATTAATTAATCATTCATCAGAAGAGCATGTACATGGAGTCTTTCTACGCCATGAACTTTTCAAGCAATTGATAATGAAAGCTTGCCATATCTAGTAACTTCCCGTTTTTTATTATTATTCAAAATTTTCGCGCT
>JBBMOL010002114.1:0-28422 GCA_037954665.1 Laguncularia racemosa
TGGGGGGCCCCATTGCAGTGCTTGTGTTTTGGTGCCTAAAAAGGGATGGGTCATGGAGAATGTGTGTTGATTGCTGCGCCATCAACAACATCACAGTAAAGTATCGTCATCCCATTCCTTGCTTAGATGACATGTTAGACAAGTTCATAGGTCTAGTGTCTTTTCCAAAATTGATTTGAAAAGTGGATATCACCAAATTAGAATGAAAGAAGGTGATGAATGGAAAACCGCATTTAAAACAAATATGGTTTATATGAGTGGTTAGTAATGCCTTTCGGTTAAAAATTGCACCTAGTACTTTTATGAGACTTATGAACCATGTTTTGAGGACTTTTATTGGCAAACTTTTTTGGTTGTCTATTTTGATGATATCCTCATTTACAAAAAGATTTAGAAGACCATATATCTCACTTGAGGAACGTTTTGGAAGTGCTTGAAAGGAGCAATTATATGCTAACCTCAAAAAGTGCACTTTTTGCACAGACAAACTTGTGTTTCTTGGTTTTTTATTGTTAGTGCACAGGAATACAGGTTGATGAAGAAAAGTTTGTGTGATCCAAAATGGCCTAGTCCAACTAATGTAAGTAATGTGCGGAGTTTCCATAGCTAGCGAGCTTTTACAAGATTTTTGTGAAGGATTTCAGCACCTTTACAGCACCACTTTACTGAGGTAATCAAGAAGAACGTGGGGTTTAGAGGGGGGAGGCAACAAGAGAAGGCCTTTCAGACGTTTAAAAAATAAGCTGACTCATTCGCCTTTTACTTGTTTTAAACCTAATTTCTCTAAAAATTTTGAAATTGAGTGTGATGTTCAGGAATAGGTATGGGAGCAATGCTCATGTAGGAGAAGAGCAATTGCATTCTTTAGCGAGGAAGCTAAGTGGGGCAACCTTTAACTACCCTACTTATGACAAGGAGTTATATGCATTGGGGTTTTAGCACTGGAGCTTGGCAACACTATCTTTGGCCAAAAGAGTTTGTGATCCACACCGATATGAAACCTTGAAGTACTTGAAGGGACAACATAAGCTAAACAAAAGGCATGCTCATTGGGTGGAGTTCATCGAAAAAATTTCCCTATGTCATCCACTACAAGCAAAGGGAAAGAGAATGTTGTTGCTGATGCACTTTCTAGAAGGTATGCTATTATCTCTACTCTTAGTTCTAAACTGCTTGGTTTTGAGCACATTAAGGAATTGTATGTTGCTGATCGAGATTTTTGTGAAGAGTTGTGCATTGTGAGAAGAGTGGTCATGGTAAATTTTATAAACTTTAAGGATTCTTGTTTAGGAAATAAACTTTAAGCATTTCCAAATTGTTCTTTAAGAGAATTAATTGTAGGAACACTTCTATTTGGCCTCACATGAAACGAGATGTTGAGAGGATTTTTGAGCGATGTGTCACTTGTAAGCAAGCAAATCTGAGTCCAACCTCATGGGCTTTATACCCCACTTCCCATTCCTCATGAGCCTTAGGTAGATATTTCCAGGATTTTGTGTTAGGATTACCCCAGGTCTAGGCATGGTCGAGATCTATTTTTGTAGTCGTGGATAGTTTTCTAAGATGGCACATTTCATTCTTGTCACAAAACAGATGATGCTTGCAATATTGCTAATTTGTTTTTTAAAGGGAGTCGTGAGATTGCATGGTATGCCTAGAAAAATTTGTATCGGATAGAGATGCTAAGTTCTTGAGCTCTTCTAGAAGACCCTGTGGGCTAAGTTAGGAACTAAGCTTTTGTTTTCTACTACTTGTCATCCACAGACTGAGGGTAAAAACTGAGGTAGTAAATCGAACTTTATCTACTTTGTTAAGGGCAGTCATTAAAAAGAACTTAAAAAGTTGGGAGGATTGTTTGCCGCATGTTGAATTTGCCTAAATCGCACAATGCATTCTATACTAAGTTTACTCCTTTTAAAATTGTGTATGGTTTTAATCTACTAACTCCTTTGGATTATCCCTCTGCCTATTTCTGAGTATGTTAATCTAGATGGTAAGAAGAAAGCAGAATTTGTTAAATAGATCCATGAGAAGGCAAGGTTAAACATTGAGTGAAGAACAAAGCAGTATGTGAAACAAGCCAACAAGGGTCGTTGACAAGCTGTTTTTAACCTGGAGACTGGGTTTGGGTTCCCCAGCGCAAAGAGCGGTTTCCTGTGCAGCGTTGATCTAAAATTTCTTCCTAGAGGCGATGGACCATTTCAAAATTTTTGAACACATCAATGATAATCATACAAGATAGATTTGCCCGGTGAGTATCAAGTAAGTGCTACTTTTAATGTTACTGATCTGAGTCCTTTTGATGTAGGCAACGATTTGAGGACAAATCCTTTTCAAGGGAGGGGAATGATGAGAGCCATGATGGGAGCCAAACCAGAAGATGGAATGTGGATCCTCTTGAAGTGCCACTAGACCGATCACAAGAACTCGAGCAAAATGATTCAAGGAAGCACTTAACGGTTGATAAAGGATGTCCACGAAGCCGGGAAAAGGATTGGAGCAACCAGGAGAATGCACTTGCACTTGTACAAGTCATTCAAGGAGATAAAGCATAGGAGGTCAAAAACTACCAGCCTTGAAAACGCTGGCTTGAGCACTACCGGCCTTAACCCGGCGCTGCATTCGCGCACGACGAAGGCTACACCAGCTTACTACACCACCCCCCCTTTTACCGCTATACCCTAGCGGGTACAGCCCCCGGCTTTCTTCCATTTTTGTTTTTTTTCCGCGTTTTATGTGTTTGTCTTTTGGGCTTTTATTATTCGAGTTAAAAACCCCCAAATATAACTTCTAGGGTTGAGAACAAAATATAAACACACTACAAGGTTGAATAACCTTTTTGAGGAATTCCTCTCTTGGTTTTTAAAAAGAACTTCTCTTAAATTATGGGATTTCTTCCCTTTCATTCATCTCGTTATAAATTTGGTCTTTCATCCCGATTGTGGCGTCTACGTATACCAAGGTTTTTGCCTACTTATGGGGGAACGGGTCGGGGTTTTCCACCGTTTGTTTTTGGCACTTGGGTTGAAAATTTCCCGAACGTATTGGTTTGGGTTTTTTCGTTACGTAGGCGTGGTTATATCAAACTTTTAATTTTAATTTAAAGGGGCAACAATAAGTAGAAGTATTTTTAAAAAACACTTCTCCAAATTAGGCAAATAATTCCAACAAAACAAGTTTTTAAAACATCAATACACAAATTTCCACACAAAAAAGCTTGTTTTGAAATTCAAATTTTATACCCCCATAATTTCTTTCCTAACACGGCACAAAGACCCCCAAATTTAGTGCGCACCTTCTTCACAAAAAAATTCACAAGTTGCAACACTCTCCAAAACCCCCCACCACACCACCACACACCAAAAACAACCTCACTCACGGTGCAAATTTCAATCACCACTACACAAAAAAACCACTGTTACAACCCCCTTCACAAACAATCCACTTCCCCAAACCACCCCAACCAAAATCACGTGTAATTTTTTTTTTTTTTAACCCCCACTCCACTTATGTGCAGTCCTCAACTCAATTAACACACAACACAAACCCCACCAATTAATACCCCCTTACACCCCCACACATAAATACACAAAAAGGGAAAACAAATTCAAATTAACACCCTTTAATGCAATTTTCCCCAAAAATGGAAAGAATCAATTTAAAATTTAAAAAATGAAATAAAATCAATCCACTAATAACTACTTCAAGATTAATGGTTGGTTTAAATTAAATGTTTTCCCTTTTTTTTTTTTTCCACAAAGTCAAATCTAAAAATTGAAATTTTGCACCCTTCAATTCCGAAAATCTTACAAAAATTCACTTCTCTTTTTCACAAACAATGTTTTTCCAATTCCACAAAAAACACTAGGAATACACTTCTACTCCACCAATTCCGTTCACAGAAAGTCAAAAATTAAGGATAAAAAAACAGAAACCCCATTTTTACTCAACAAACAACAAGTATAAAACCCACAATAACAAATAAAATACTTAAATTCCACCTCAACCTTTGGATCAAAAAGTAGAAATTCAAGAAACCTAATTTAATTTGTGTGATCACAAAAATTTTCCCTTTCAAAAAAAAGGTTTTGATCCAAAAAAGATTGTCCAAAAAAATTAATTACAAGAACACCAAATTAATTGCTTAAGGCGTGAATTTCCCACTTACCCATGCCCCTAATTATATAAATCAAGTATTCTGATCACCAAAAAGATGAGATTTAAAGGGAATTTATTAAAAATCAAAGAAGGAGAAACCAATTTCCAATTCCAATCAAAGGCACAATCCTTACTAGTAAATAAAACCCTAAATTGCATAAAATAGAACAAAATAAGAACAAATCAATAATCATATTTTGAAACACTAGTAATAATTGGAATCAATTAAGAAAATTGATATTACTCAAAAAATTCTTAAGCCAATCCCCCACAATTTCCCCACACAGAAATTTGATAAGGATTTGTTTTGCATGAAAGGACTCCCTCACGGCAAAGTTTTGGTTTTTTTATAAAAATCTCAAAAAGCCCTACAAACCCTAGTTAGCAAGTATTTATACTTGCTCTAATTAGGATAAAAACAACATAAAAATTTTAAAAAAGCCACTTAGGGGGGCCCGATTCCAAAGAAAAAAAATTTACAATTGAAAAATAAAAATGCTCGGTTCTCAAAAAAAAACAATTACAAATACAATGTTCTTAATGGCCGGTTCTCAATTCAATTGAGTAATTTGTTGGGCCAATTCTTCTTTGGCTTAGTCAGCCATGAAAAAACTTAAACTAATTTTTTAGTGAGTTGTCCATTCCCCTTTTAAAAAACCCTGATAATTATGCCTACGGAATGTCAACAAATAAGTAAAAAAAAAAAGCTAGTATACAAATTTTTCGGGTAGTTGTTTAAAGAGGACCCCCATCACCAAATTTTTTAATCCTTTGGCTCTTACCCTAAGATAGGTCTTGTAGGTTTTGATTCCATCGTAAAAAAAAAATGAGATGTGTAAAATGTAAAATTGTTACAGGTAAAAAATGCTAGCTAATTGTTTGATTAGGATGTGAATTTTTTTAATTCTAGGAGTGAATTGGCTATCTAAAACTTGCACTATAGTTTCACAAACTATGGTTTTATTTTTAAATTCCCCATGGAAGGGAAATTGTTTTGAGTTAACCCACAAAAGGGCCCATAACCTTCCTATAAGAGTTTGGAATTAAAAGGAGCTATCAACTTTACAGAAGGTAGGGGCAAACTTGAAACTAAAGATGTGTATGTAGTGAAAGAATATGAGATTTTTTTCTAGAGAATTTACTAGGGGTCCCTAGTCAAAGGCAAAATTTACATTGATTTAGTACAAGGAATGGCCCAATCTAAAAGACCTTTTAGAATGGGACCTATTGAACTATTTTAGTTGAAGACTAACTTTAAGAGTTATAAGACATGGGGGTTTTTTTAACCAAAATTTTCATCTGGGGGGCTCCAGTATTGTTTGTTTTGAAAAAGGAGAGAGTATAGGTTGTGTTAGATTATAAGGAGCTAAATTTAGTCACAATCTGAAAAAAAAATACCCCTCCCTAAGTTTATGCCTATTTGATCAACTTTAAGAGTTTAAGACATGGGACTTTAGACTAAGGTCTCACCCTAGGGGGCTCCATATTGTTTTTTAAGAAAAGGATGAGAGTATGAGGTTGTGTATAGATTTAAAGGGGCTGAAATTTAGTCAAAATCAAGAACAAAACCCCTCCCTAGGATTAATGGCCTATTTGGCAATTACAGGGGCTCAAGTCTATTGAGGATCAAGGAGGAAGACATACAGAAACAAATTTTTGACCGGGATGGGTATTATGATTTTTTTAAAGCCTTTTGAATTTACAAATGCTCTAGCAACGTTTATGGACCCAATGTTTGATGCTCAAGATGGCTAAATCGTTTGTGGTAGTTTCATAGATGTACCCCATCATTCTAAAAAAAAGAAAACAGAAAAAAACATTCAGAACAGTTTTTTGAAAAAATCAAGGAAGAGAAATTGTATGCTAAATTCATAGTGTGAGTTTTAGCTAAACAAGTATCCCTTCTTAGGGCATGTGGTGAATAAGGATGGCATATCAATGATATTAAGAAAATAAAAGGGATGAGTGATTGGCTAAGATCGGAATTGTGATGGGTTAGAAATTTTTTGGGATTAGCAAGGGATTACAAATTCTTTGTGGAAGGGTTTTCCGGGTTTGAATCCCTTTAATAAGAAAAAAGAAGAAGGGGAAGTTTGTATGGAGTGATGAATGTGAAAGCAGCTTCAAACATTTAAAAGGGTAAAAAATTTGTGAACCCCCTTGTGTTAGCCTTACCCTGCGGGGAAAAATTTGAAGTTCAGGATGTTCAAATAAAGGTTGGGGTAGTGCTTTGTAGAATGGAAAAGTCATTAATATGCCCCCCACCAGCGGTTGTGTTTTTCACTAAAACTGGGGGGAACAACTTTTTGGGAGAAGTGTAAAAATTTACTATCATAAAACTTAAGTTTATTTCCAAAAGGGGGCTTTTTTATGAGACAGAGAGGGGGCTAGAATTGAGAATAACTATGTGTAGAAACCCACTACACCTTGAAAAGAAATGGGTTTTGATCTTTAATGCAAGAAACAGAGGAAAAAGCCCAGTACTTCAAAGATAGATATTAAAAGACTGTGTAAGCTTGGATAAAGATGGTGACCAAGAAGTAGAAACAAGTTGGCTACACTCAATATTCAACCTAGTATTATTTGATCGAATTAAGATTGCGAAAATTTGGAGATCTTAGAATTCAAAAAATTTAGAAGTAAAATAAAATAGGGTGAAGCTATTGAGTTTAATATAGATGCTGAAGGGGTAATTAAGTATGATACAAGATGGCGTGTTGTAGATAAAATGGAGTTAAAGAAGGAGATCATGAAAGAAGCTCACTACTCGGGATATATAGTACATCTAGGAAGCACCAAAATGTATAAAGACTTAAAAAATAATTATTGGTGGAAAAATATGAAGTAGGAGATAGTTGGATATGTATCTAGATGTCTAGCATGTTAACAAATCAGGATTGAGCACCAAAGACCAGCTGGTGAATACAACCACTTCCTATACCTAAATGAAAGTGGGATCATAAACTAGGGGATTTTGTGATAGGCCTCCTGAAAACCAAAGAAAAATATGATGCAATGTGGGTTATAGTTGATAGATTGACCAAGTCTGCCCATTTCTTACCAATTAAGGTAGATTACAAATTAGAGAAGCTTGCTCAACCGCACATCAAGGAGATTATTAGATTACATGGTGTACCAGCCACTATCATATCTGATAGAGATACTTAGTTTGTGAGCAGTTTTGGAAAATTCTACATTAGGCCTTAAGAACTAAACTCCAGTTTAGTACCGCATTTCATCCTTAAATAGATGGGCAATTTGAGAGAACCATCTAAATTCTGGAAGATCTACTATGAGCTTGTACATTAGATCAAGGGTTAATTGGAGTGATACTTACCTTTGGTGGAATTCGCCAATAATAACAGTTACTAGGCTACTATCCAGATGGCTCCATATGAAGCATTGTATAGCAGAAAGTGTAGATCCCCTTACATTAGGATGAAGTAAAAGAAAGATAGATATTGGGACTAAAGATAGTGTAGGAAGTAGTGGATAAGGTCAAAGTGATAAGACAACAAATTCTATCAACCCAAAGTTGCCAAAGACTTATGAAGATAAAAGGTGACGTCCCTTAAAATTTCAAGTTGGGGATAAGGTTTTACTAAAAGATATCTCTAACTAAAGGGGTGATCAAATTTAAACTATGGTATAAGTTAAATATGAGGTATGTATGTCCATTTGAGATTCTAAAAAGGATTGGAACAATTGCTTACAGGTTGGCCTTACCACCAAGTCTAGCTAGGGTACATGATGTATTTCATATATCGATATTAAGGAAATTCGTACCAAACCTAGACTAAGTAATGACCTTGGAACCTTTGAAGGTATAACCAGATTTATCATCTCTTGAGAGACATGAAATAATAGTGGACATGAAAGAGCAAGTATTAAGGAGAAGAATAATTCCCTATGTCAAAGTTTAGTGGGCGAATCAAATCAAACGAGAAGCAACATGGGAATCAGAAGAAGAAATGAAGAAATAGCATCGAAAATTCTTCTCAATTCTAGGTAACTTTCAAGGACTGAAGTTTTTATAAGTGGGGAAAATGTAATACATAGTTTTAAATATATATATATGCACATTAATAACTATGTAATAAAATAATAATATAATATATCTTAAAGGGTAATATCATAATTAAGAGGATTGGATAGGGGCAATTTAGTCTTTTCCTCACTACAGTATAAAAGCTCAAAACTCACCCAGGGTTTTCTTTTTCCTCATTTGTGCATTTGCCAATTCTAAAAACCTAAAGAGAGAGAGACCCTATAAGGACCTAAGGCGACCTAAGGAGAACACCACGAGACTGATCAAATAGGTAAGGATTTAATTAGTGAAAGGTTTATTCTAACTATAGATACACAATCATGGATTTGACTTTAGGATATTAATAGAGATCAGATCGAAGGACGAGTTGGAACAAGTGAGGGAACAACCAAAATTTGAAGGTCCACGTGTAATCCAAGTCAAGTAAGTATATTAGAACCTAATTTACATTGCAATTAAAGAGTATAATGATTCATTAGGCTTTGAATCATAGATTTTAAGCTTATGAATGAAATTGGAGAAGACAAATTTAGGATTCATGATGAATAGGGAGGTACACAATCAAGTAAACGACTGTGTACTAAGCCATGTTGAAGTAGAAATTGTTACAATAAGGTATACGGCCTTAGGCACAATTGTGTACCTAAGTTTGTTGAAGTGGGAATGTACATAGTTACAAGCATGGCCGTGTACCTTGGGCGTGTTGTAGTGAAAAATCTTACAAAATGATAGACGGTCATTAGCACACCCATGCTCTAGGTCGTGCTGCTCTACATGGTTTCTTTCTTAACTGTGTTGCCCAAGAATATGTCCTATTAGATTTCATTTTGTTTTATTACAATTATAAAATAGATATTAAGCTTAACGATACCTCAAGGAAGGGAAATATACGACTAGAATATACGTAGTAAATTAGTAAACCAAGATTTCTTGTTAGATAGAACTAAGTGAAATTCCTTGTAATTGAACAAGGTTACCTACTTCAATTAGAGACATGCAGGACTATAATAAGAATGTCTATCCAGGTATATGTTTACCTTGTTTGCTATATGTGATTGTTAGATAATTGTTCATTGCAATTTATGTGCTAAAAGATTGATTAAAAGTATGAGGACCTTAATTATATGATTACTTGTGCTTAGCTTGGTCTAGGGGCATATAGTAGTAGTTCCCTAAAGAGGCACCTCGATGATCGATATGCCACATTGTCCCTAGTAGAGTCATGTATCAAAATGATCTAAGGTAGATTAAGGTTAGATGGGCCTATAGTGGCAGTTCCCATTAGGACTATATGTATAAATGCTATATGTATATTAGTATCATGAATAACCTTATGTTGTATGCTGGTTAATGATGATATATATAACTTGACGAATGGATGTATTATAGGTTACTGCTACATATATACCTATGATGATGATATTATGCAGCATGTGTATGTGGGTACGATATTCACATATTGAGCTTGGGTTCATCCTCCTCCTTCTATTTTTTTTCTTTCTTTTTTTAGTTGCAAGTGAAAATGATGAACAAGTAAACTACAATGAAAATAGAAATTTGGTAGGACATTATATGGATGAAAATGGGAGAGAGCATTACTACTATGTAGACGAAGAGTAATGGAGAAATTAGAAATATTTGTGATTAGACTTTTTAGTAGTTGAACTGAGAATGTGAAGATAGTAATAGACTTCTAATTATGCTAAATTTATATGTGATTTGTTGTTTAATATGGACTTTAAAGTGATATTATTAGGTTAACTTAATTAATGAGGATTAAAATTACTTACCTTAGAGCCATTCATTTTATGATGTTGAGGTTATATTGATATGAATGTATATGGTGATGAATAGATTTTAATTTATATGGAGTTTTAGAGCCTTAGTATGTCACTATATAATAGTGACACATGGCAGGTTATAATGTCCCTCGATGTGGTTAATTGATGTGCCTAATCACACTTTAAAGCACTTCAAAAGACTTAAGAAAAGATATCTCAAGTCTAGGCAAAATCGGATCCCAAAAATGGCACTTTTCTAGTGAACCCTAATGTTGAAATGATGAAATTCAACCTACTAATGATATAATCTGAATACCCCAATGGAAATGGCTTCTAATAACACTTCTAATATCATATAATCCACGAAAATCAAGCCTCAATTTGAAAAGAAAACCGTGAAAAAAATAATCCCTTTCAAATAGTGAAGAACGCGTTTCCTAGGGAAATTTTCAATGATGAACCAAATATAATTGATCAATACTTCAAATAAGCACAAGAATTCGTGTACAATAAGGTGTATTTCTGACCAAGAAATATCTCAATTCAACCCTAGATATGACACACTAGAGAAGAAAAGAAATCACAACAAAATGAAATTGATATAACTCACAATTTCAAGATGTTGCACTCGCCACAATTTCAACTTCTTGGGATTGAAATTGATAAGAGAATTTGGAATTAGGAAAACCCTAAGCCCTCTCACGAAATGTGAAGTGTTTTTTCTGCAAAATAAGCCTCCTCAAACCCTCTCTTAAGCAAGTATTTATACTTGCTACTCCTAGGGTTAAAAAGTGCTCAAAATTACAAGTTTGCCACTTTTAAGGTGGCTAACCCTAAATGAAAGTTACAAAGAAATAAAAGTGTCCCAAACCAAAATACAACTAAAATAGTTCATAAAATGAAAAATACATTTAAAAAAAATGCTCTTCATGATGCCGGTCTTCTATAGGATCCATCGACCCAACTCATCGTCGGTTCAGGTCGGTCCATGGATAACCCACAAGCTGAGTTTAAGTGAGTTTGTCCATTGCCCTATAAAGCATGATAAGTATTCCTGTTGGAATATAAAATACATGAATAAGATAAAAGAGGTTAGTATATAAATAATTCCGAGGTCGATTTGCTCAAAATGGGTCCTCATCGCCAAGATTCGAAATCCTTTAGTTATTGCCCTAATGATAAGTCTTGTCGGATTTTGATTCCTATCATTAATACTCCATACTGTCAAGTAGCAAAGCTCACACTTGTTAACTAATTACGATGGTTCACCAAGCCTCTCTCCTCCTCCCTTTTTTAGCTCACTTGTAGGGGTCTGAAAAACCCCCTAAAGGGGGGGGAGAGTCGACTGAACATCTCAACCATTGATAGGAATTTCGCCCACATCTAATCTCCAATTCTTATTCCCCCTCTTTACATCTAACCTTATAAGTGCATCACTAAGAAACCCCATCCAAATTGAGTTTCAACAAGGATTTAATGATAATCAAAGAGGGGAATTAGATAAAACCATTTCCAAGGAGGAAATATTTAAAGTAATGATGTCAATAGGACCTTGGAAGACCCTAGGGAGAGATGGTCTTCATGTAAAATTTTAAAAAGCAAATAATTGAAGTCCCGGTAGCTAAATTTATCTAGAAAGTGTTCTGGACAAAAAGAATACCAAAGTCTATAAATCACACCCTATTAGCTATCATACCTAAATCGAAAGGAGCAAGCCAATTATCAAAATTTAGGCCAATTAGCTTATGCATAACAATATATAAAATAATAACAGAGATCTTAATGCATAGGTTAAGGCCATTTTTGGATAAAATTATCTACCCAAGCCAGACAAGTTTTATACCCGGTAGAAAAGCAATGGATAATATTATTCTATTAAATGAAGTACCGCATAGCTATAGGTGAAAACAAGGAAAAGAATGGTGGATGGTAATTAAGTTAGATATCCATAAGGCCTATGATTGTGTAGAATGAAGCTTTATACATTGGGAATTACATAGTTTACAATTACTAGGTGGATGGATGAAATTGATTGATTCATGCATATCCACTATAGTTATTGAGGTAGTTTATAATGGCTATCCATTGCAAGGTCTCTACCCAAGTATAGGAATTAGATAGAGTGATCCATTGTGACCATATTTATTTATAATGACCCTAGAATTCATAAGCCGAATGATTGAATGGAGGGTAGCAAATGGTGAGTGGAAACCAATTAAGTTACAAGGTATGAAGTACACAATATCACACCTATTTTTTTGCGGATGATATTGTGTTAATGGAAAAAGTTACAGAAGATGAAGCAAGGAAAATAGTTAAACTATTGAGTAATTTTGGAAGAATGTCAGGCTTGAACATAAGTAAGGAGAAATTAGTGATCTATTGTTCAAAAAAAAAAATCAAAGATTAGAGTAAACAAAGGATTACTAATATCTTTCAAGAAGTAAAGAAGTTTGGAAAGTATTTAGGTTATCCACCGGTAATGCACCAAAGTGTACACAATTTAATTTTTTGGTGGAAAAAAATGAGGAATAAATTAAGTGGCTGCAAAAGGAAGTAGCTCAGCGTGGCTGTTAGTAAAATCGACCCTAAATGCACCACCAACTTATTTTATGCAGGCGGAGAGAATTCCTTAAAAAATGCTAGAGCAATGGGATCGAATCATTAAGAATGTTGTTTGGGGAGGAAATGAGTCAAACCGTAAGATACATTAGGTTAGATGAAAAAAAAAAAAGAATATGGAGGATTAGGATTAGATGATTTGAATTTACGAAATAAAGCTTTTTCTATTAAAAGAACCTTAGAATTTCTGACAAGACAAACCATGTGGAGGAACTTTATGTGTGAAAAGTATAGAAAAATCGTTGAAGGAAGGAAAGCCATAACAAGGACTAGTTGTTCTAACATTTTCAAAGATTTGGTTAGAGGATGGGAATGGCTAAAGATAAGTGGATTATCAGTTTTGGAAAATGGAGAAAAAACCAACTTCTAGTATGAAAAAAGAGCAGGAAATATGAGAATAAGAAAGTTAATCCAAGGCCCTTTGCCTAAACTAGTTGAAAATCTATCCGTTAACGACTGCTTGGTTTTGGAAATGGTCTAGAATGAAGATAAAATTGGATTTGCAATTAACGATATATTAATGGAAAGTGTAGGGCCGATTGTACTAAGAGAAAGATATGAAGACATGAAGTATAGACTCTCGAATGGAAGGTAGTCGGTAAAAACTAGTGATATTTATCACCGACTTCTAAATAAAAAGGACCAAGAATTAGGACATTAGCAATGGATCTAGACCTCTATATTTCCTCCAAACGTTAAACTGTCTTTATGGAGAATCAGGCACAATAGCCTCCCTACAAGGGACAACCTAAATAAAAGAGGAATTATAGATGATGATGATTCATGTCCATGGTGTAATACAATCCAAGAGAATCTATGGCATGTGTTTGAAGACATGCCCAGCTATTAGCAGAATTGCTACTAATGGAGAAAGATTTCCAGTAAAGGAGATGACAAATCATGATTAGCTATTACACTGGTTGAAACAAAATTTCAAAATCAAGAAAAAAGACATGTTCGTAGATAACCTGCCACAACGTTTATTTTTTGCATTTCACTTATAGTTTGCATGGTTTGCTAGAAATAAAAAATTACATGGTGAAGTTACTAACTCTCTTTCTATAGAACAACTTATACGTACCAAAACACATGAATTCTGGGGCCAACTAAAATGAGAAAGAGAAGCTTATAAAGTATAAGTTCAAGTCATGTCTTGGTCTCCTCCCCCTAAAAATTGGATGAAACAAAACACAAATGGATCGGTGAGGAAGGGCTTCGCTACTGTAGGAGGAGTATACATGATGAATAAGGATGGTGGATAGTGGGCTTTGCTAAAAAGGTTGGAAAAGTGGATGTGGTGTCGACTGAATTATGGTCACTATATTGGGAATTATTATATTGTTCTAAAATCAAGTTAAATTTTATTGAAATTTGTCTACATTAAAAAGTTGCTACGGTTTTATTTACAAATAAATAGGCTTGTCAATACAAATATTTAAACATGTTATGTGCATACAAGGAAAAATTGGCCAACTTAATGGGTTGGAGGGTTGAAGTGAAGTTAAACTGGGAAATATGAATGACAATCCTTGTTGGTATGTAAATCTTATTTAGCTATATTAATGAAATTCAGTTTATTAGTGCAAAAAAAAAAAAAATTATCCCTTCAACATAGGTTAGGGTGGGCCACGTCGACATAGGCGCAGGTTAGCCCACCTGGCCTACACAGTTTTTTTTTTAAATGAAAAACAAGAATGAATTGAATAATAATAATAATAATAAATAGAGGTAAGTATTCACAAATCTATTTATGCTGTCCTCACAATGTATATTGAGTTAGTTCCATTTTTTTTTTGTCAATCAAGACATTAGATAGTCAAAACTACGCTTGTGTAACACAAAAGCTGAATCATTCGGTCGCACGGCTAATTTTAAATAGCTCAAAACTCAATTGAGATATATAAGTTTTTTATTTAAACGATAATGTAAATAAATATAGAAAAATTTTAGGCATTCTGCACAATTAAAATATATAAGTTTTTTATTTAAACGATAATGTAAATAAATGTAGAAAAATTTTAGGAGTACCACACAATTGAGATGTATAAGTTTTTTATTTAAACAATAATGTAAATAAATGGGCACATTATCACAGCAACTTATGAAAAAGGTTTGTATAAGTTTTTTTATTATTTATAAAAGGTTTGTATAAATTATTTCAACTTATCAAAAAGGTTTGAAAAAAGTATAACCTTTTTATAGGCAAATCAAGACATTAGTAGTAAAAAAAAAAAAGTTGAAATAATTTAAGATGAATACCAATCTTTTAAGTACATATTCATTCATCTATTAAATTTTTGTATTCAATTTCGGGTTATAAATTTGTCAAAATGACAATAATTCAATTTTCCACTTAAATTGAAATTAAATAGGTTTCTTTAGATTTTTTTTTTATAAAATATGTATTGCCTTATTTTTAAAGTGTTATTGAATTTCAAATTTGATTTAAACTTGTTATTATAAACATTTCATATTGAATATCAAAAGATGCAACTTAAAGTATGTAGGGGTACTGAATCTAATTCATGGGCTTGCGCCTTATTATTTTAATGGATTTAACTCTTTAGGTCGAGGTGACAGGGCCCAAAGAGTAAAGTCCATGTTATGGGATGATCGGGGGAGATTTGGTATGGTGGGCTTGGAGTATAGCCCATTGAATCGGCTCGCCTGATCCAACCTTTCTTAAATAAGACTCTCATACACACACACACACATAAACTAAAGGCCTTTGGTGGGCCTAAACCCATACAAGGCCCATATGAGGCCTCACTTGCCAGGAACCATTGATCATCATAACCATCCGACGGACGAGGTTTATAATCAAACACTATAAATACCTTAGGTCTCCTTACTAAAAGGGAACTTCTTTTGGAAAAAGTGTGGTTACTCTACTAAATTTTCTCCAAAAGACTCAAATTATCACTTATCCACATTTTATCTCACAAAGTATACACCTGTCACCGTAGAGTCGGGCCTTATTTAAGATTGACTACTCCTCCTCTCATCTTGATCACCCCTTGATTATCCTCACACGTGTCACTTCCTCTTTAGGTTATGTGTAATGTGTTTGCACATAATACCTACATGACCCTACACTAGAGCCAAAACCCCCACATTTATTTGGCGACTCCACTGGGGAGACGAGGAAGTTGATAATATGGCGCCTCCAAGGAGAAGGATACTTAACTCTACTAATGGGAACAATCAAGAAATAGATGCTAATGTTGAAACTACTGAGCAAATCACACCTACCTTTGGTGATGTAAACCAAGTGAATACCGCACCAGAAGGTGCACCCGATAATACTCAAATTATCCAAGCTCTCTAAGAGAACAATATGAAGATGGACCTTTTCATTACCATGATGACTCAATTTATGCCTGCTGTAGTCGCCCTTCTAATGCGCATCAGGGTGAAGCTTTGCCAAACCTTATACATGCTACATTACAGCACGCTCCTTAAGCACCTTAACAACCTCACCCTCCTGTCATTAATGATCAAGTAGCAATTGAAGAGCAAACACCAGTTCAAGAACCTGCACCTCTACAACGCTTAACTGCTGTAAGGAGAGAAGCGAGGATTCACATTGGTAGCCCTTCATCTTCACATAGTACCCCACATGTTACTATTGCTGAATACTTAAATCACCCTAACCATATTCTCATCACACTAGTAAATCTTGGAGTCTCTGCTCTAAGAGGTTCATTTGTTATAAAGGAAGATTTACATGCATACTTGAGAGAAATACAAGTGAAGTCTATTATAGGGATTCCAGAATTGAAGCTCCCCTATCATTAGCGTATCGCTACAAAGCCTTACCCAAAGTATTATGTAAGCCCTACGTTTATGCTCTTTAATAGCAAGAAAGTAAGCGCTAAAGAGCATTTTCCAAAGTTCATTGAGACGTTAGAAGTTTATGAGCTGGATGATGACTTGAAACTAAAGGAATTCTCCAAGTCTCTTACTGAGAAGGCATATACATGGTATGTCAATATTCCTCTAGGGTTGATAGATTTGTGGGGGAACATATGTAAGATGTTCTTCGAAAAAAATTTCTCAACTACAGAAAGGGTCACCCTCACTGACATGAGGAGAATCCGCCAAAAGCCGAGAGAAGACCTTATGGACTATATTGAGAGGTTTAGAGAGTGCTCCCTCGACATCCAAGATATTTGTGATGAAAGAGAATTGGTAAAGATTTGCATATAGGGGGTGTTCATTGAGTATGTTATTCACTTAGAGAACCTATCACTAGTTTCATTCACGGCATTAGTCAAAAATGCACAATGAACCAACAACTTGGTTGCAAGTCAAAGGGGCGAACATACAAGGTTCAATAAATGAGTCCCATTTGTGAATTCCATTTAAGGGTAAGAGCCTATGGCAAGAAAGAAACCTAGAGTGGAGAAGGCCAAGCTTGAGAGTCCCATGTACCCTTGCTCGATGGGTAAGGTGCAAGCGATGCTTGATACATGGCTCCAAGATGGAAAAATTAGGCTCCCAAGGGTTAAGCGCCTTCCTACTCTTGAAGAAAGGAATGACCTAAAATTCTACATATTTCATAGAATTGTGGGTCATTCTACCAAAGATTGTTTTACTTTGAAGAAAATATTTAATAAGAGGGTACGAACCGGGGAGCTCATTATTGAGGATAACAATATTCGTAACAACCATCTTCCAGCTCATAACAATCAACGGAGAGCAGTAAATGCCATCACTCATGACCTTATCACTATTGAAGTAAATGAGGAACCACCTACTGAGGAAAGCAAGAAAAAGGGAAAGCAAGCTCAAGTTGAGGAGGATGAGTGCCCTCCTACCATTGTGGCACTTATGAAGACATTAAGTTTTAGGAATTTCTTTAACCTTCTTAGATTTGATGAGAAGGTAAGGTTTGCAACAGCAATTGCACTCACACGGATCTCAGAAGATCAATATACAGAATGTAGTGCAGCACAACCTGTGAAAAGAATGGTTCATGCCCATGAAAACGCAATCTTATTCACTGAAGCTGATATGTGTGTCAAAGGTTCAAATCATAACCATCCTTTGTATGTTGAAGGAACGCTTAATGGCTATTTAGTGAAGAGGATATTTATTGATACTGGTTCTTCTTTGAACATCATGCTAATGTCCACCTTCAGAGCTGCTGGGATTGATATTCGAAAGCTTGTGAGACAACCCATCTTAGTAAATGGCTTTAGCCATTCTCCTACAAAGACACTAAGACGAGTTAATGTAGACCTCAAGGATGGCCCTATACATGATTTAGTAACTTTTCATGTGATCGATGTGCTTGTGTCCTACCACTTACTAGTGGGAAGAAAATGGCTACATGATCACAATCTAATTCCTTCAACATTACATTGATGTATCAAGGGCCATTGGAAAGGAAAGGATGTTTTTTTCTTTGCTACTAAGAATCCCTTCGACAATGATGAATCGTATTTCATATAGTTAACCTTCTTTGATGAGTTTGTTGAAGAAGAAGAGAAAGCCATTGCATGCCCTACTAGTATTCCATTACCCACATGGGACAAAGTTCAGGAGGGCCAGCAAAAGAAGAGGAAAATGTATAGATGTCGTGGAGGAAGAAAGAAAAACAAGAAGCCAACCATAATTGAAGTTATGTTAGGGATGACCGACGAATGGTGTATCGTTTGTGATGGTCACAGGGATTTGATGAGGAGTTCTTATCCTCATCAGATCCCATACCACTCCAAGATTTCCAACCTGCCCCACATCAATTATAGGATCAAATGAAAGCTCAAGTCAAGGAGATAGAAGAATTGGATCTAGCGTAGCCTGGAGAGTCATCGCAGCCAATCTTGACCAACAAAGGCTTGTCACATGAGATAAAGGCTCCCCTTAGAGTTATTAAGGGAATATCGAGATGTGTTTACATGGACATATGAAGAAATGCTAGGACTTGATCCTAGTTTAGTGGTACATAGGTTAAATGTTGCCCCAAGAGTTGCTCCTGTGAAGTAAACATAGTGGATTTTCCATCCTAAGGTTGAAATCCAAATCAAGCATGAGATCGAAAAGTTACTCCGTGTAAATTTTATCAAGCCAATTGAACATCTTGAGTGGTTAGCTAATGTCGTACCGGTAAGGAAGAAAAATGGCCAAATACACGTCTGTGTCGATTTTCGTAATCTAAACAAGGCATGCCCAAAGGATGACTTTCCTTTACCAAACATTGACACATTAGTTGACACAATGGCAGGACACAAATTATTTTCATTCATGGATGGTTTTAATGGCTATAATCAAATCAAGATGGCTATTGGAGATGCTAAGCGTACTGCATTCAGAACGCCAATGGGAAATTGTTATTACACTACCATGCCTTTTAGACTGAAAAATGCAGGTGTAACTTACTAAAGAGCTATGATTGCCATATTTTATGATATGATGCATGACTTTGTGGAAGACTGTCAATGATATAGTTATCAAGTTAAGGAGAGCACCTAATCATCTGGTTCACCTATAAAAGGTTTTTGAGCGATATTGGTTGTATAAGCTCTGCATGAACCCACTAAATTGTGTATTCGGTGTAGCTTCAGGGAAATGTTTGGGATTTACCATCCATAGGAAGGGAATTGATGTGGATCCGGCAAAAATTGAAGCTATACTATCTATGCCATCCCTTGCTACCCTAAAAGAATTGAAAACTTTCATGGGAAAAGTTTCCTACATCAGGAAATTCATGCTAGCATTGGTAGAGATTTCATATCCTCTGCATCAATGATGGGAATAAAACCAATGCAATCACAGAATCCATCAACCGAGCAAAGAGCTAGAGGACTACAGAACTTAAAGATGAGGATACTTTTTGAACAATTGGAACTCGAAGACATTCGTTTAGTGTCTTTGTTTACTTTATATAATTGTTTTACATTTCATCAAGTACATTTGTTGGTATTATAGGATGACAAGCAAACACACTAATGCTTAGTTTGTGGGTGATTCATTGACCTAAATAAATCAAGAAGAAATTGGCCATACATTGTTCCATTAACCATAGGAGAACCGACCTTATGTAGCTATTTTCTTTTATTAATTTTTCCATATTTAGAACAAGTATAAATACTTGTAAAAAGGGAACACAAGGGGACTTTTGAATATCATTTTAGCAGCTGCCTCTTTTCACATATAAGGGTTTTCTCTCTCACAAAACACTCTTATCAATTCTAATCTAGGGTTGTGGCGAGTAGGCTTGAATTGTTGTGCGTTACATCATCAATTCCAAGTCATTCCTAATTTCAACTAGTGTCTTACATCTGATAAGGAATTGGGATCCTTTTTCACTCTTAATTTATGTTAAATTAAGTTTTATATCAATTAGAGTTCACACCTAATTGATTGATTATTATTCATTTGTATCTTCAATTATATTTGTATACTTAAAATTAGACAATGGCATATCAATAATTTGGTATTAGAGCCACGGTTTGAGGAAGGGAATTAACATGGATTTTTTATTTTTGAATTAGGGATTTAGGGTTCTTGTTGTGCCATTTAGATATTGTTGTTGTGTGAAGTGAAATTGAAGAAATTTTGTTGAATTGTGCCATGATTACATTGCTTATTGCGAATTGAAGTTGTTGAAATTAGATCTACATTTCTTGTCATGAGTTCCTTGTGTGGAAGATAGGGAGATCACTTCAATTTGTAAGATTTTGGGACATTATATTTGGTTGTAATTGTGGGTTTAGGACCGGCCACCCTTTAATGGCATAGATGTAATTGTTTAGCCATTTTAACCCTAAGGGGAGTAAGTATAAATACTTGCTTAAGTAGGGTTTATGTAGTAAGTTGAGAGAAAATAAATTGCTGCCTATTTTTTTGTGAGAATTGGGGTTCATACTCCAATTTTCATAAGACTGTTATCAATTCTTCAAGGATTGTGGCGAGTATCAACTTAAGGATCTGTGAGTTATATCAATTCCTTAGTTGATTCCATTTCATGCTAGTGTGTCATATCTAGTTGTGATTTGGATTGTGTCCTATTTTTTCTTGATTTCACATCATTTTTAGGGTCGATTTTATCATTGGATTGCTTGCAATTTAGTGAAATTAGATACTAAATTGTATTTTCATTGTGAAGTATTCAATTCTAGTGGAATTTGCTATTTTTGCGTGGAAGCTTTGCATAAGGGATTCACACCATTTTCAATAGTCTTGATCATTGGATTATCATTTGTTCTTGTGTTGTGTGCTTAATCTAGTTGAGCACATCATCATTTGGTGTTAAGGTTATTTGATTTACAAATTGAATTCAAAAGGGATTAGAGGTTTACACCATTTGTAGAGTTGTTTTTGATTGAGATTGCTTCAATTTGTTGTTTGTATGTGCTTTGGATTTTTGAGCACATCATCATTTGGTATAAAAGCTCAAGTTAAGAGAAGGGATTAGTGTTGGTTGATTTCGTTTCATGGTTATTTAGGGTTCTTCAATTTGTGATCCAAAATTGTGTATGTTGTAAATTGATTTGATTAATTGTCTTGTTGAGAAGTTGAGATTTGATGCTTGTTGAAGTGGAATTTGAGGTCTTGTTAAAGCTCCTTGTTGTTGATAATTTTTGTGAAGGAAAAGGAGTAGAAGTGTATTCTTGATTTAAAATTCAGAACTTAGAAATTACCTCATTTGTGAAGGAAGTGGAAGTGTAATCCATTGCATGTTGTTTTCAGAAATAAGGAGTATAGTTGTACATTTTCATAATTGAATTGTGTAGAGTATATGGAAGCTATTTGATTTTCAAAACACACATTAAGTGGTAGAAGTTATTGTGTGTTCATTTGAATTTGAAAGTTTCTTCTTACCAATTGTGGAAAGGTTGCAATAAGTGAAAGTATTTAAATTTGAATTGAGCTGCCATTGTAAAGTTATGGTTTGAAATTGTGTTGAAGTGGAGGAGTGCAATGTGTGGAAGTGTGTGTGTGTGTGTGTGTGTGTGTGTGTGCTGCACCGTGAGTACAAAGGTGTGTGTGTGTGACGTTGTATTTGTGTATTAAGTGAAGGGTGTGTGTGTGTAGCGTTGTGTTTATGTGTGTCGAGTAAAGGGGATTGCAAGTGGTGTAAGTAGTGGTGGTGAATGTTTACACCATGAGTGAGGGAAGTGAGTGGCGGTGTGAAATTGTACATTTGTGTGTGGTGTAATGTGCTGCACATTATGATTTATTGTAGTGAGAAACCGTAGCAAGAAAGGAAGGTTTTAGTAGTAGAATTTGAATTCAAAAACAAACTTAAAGTGTGAAAGTAATTGAACTCATTACTTAAACACTTGTTGGTTGAATTTAATTTCTTAACTACTTGGAAGTGATTGTATGTGCTTCATTTATTTGACTTTACTTAAAGTACCAAGAATTATTTCATTGTGTTTTTTACCTCTTGCAACATGGATTTCATTGTATATTAGTGTGGTTGTTAAACGTGTTCTTGTGACTTGGTGTTGTTGAAGGAGTGTGCTATAAATTGTGGGATTGTACTTCATCAAATCACAATCATGTCAAATGACAGTGTAAATGGGGGAATTGGCAATGAGGCCAATAGCTAGGTTGGTGGAGGTCAAGGTCATCAAACTATAGGTAGAAGGACTTTAGAAGATCAACTTCAGGAACTTACTACTATTGTTGCTACATTAGAAACAAGGATTGATAAGATGGCATTGCCACAACCACCAGTGGTAAATCCCCAGGTACCACCTAGAGTACATCCACAAAATATCCAGAGAAAACGAACAGTGGGAGGAGGAAACTTGGGCAGAAGAATGGAGGGAGATCATCACCCCTATAGGGAGAAGAGGGATGATAATTTTGGGGTTAATCCTTACAGAAATAGGGATTTCAGGCTACCTAGGGGATTAGAGTATGTGAAACTGTAGATGCCTTCCTTTAATGGCGGGGGTTCCGCAGATGATTATCTAGATTAGGAAGATAAGGTTAAAGGGCTTTTTGAGTGCTATGAAATTGATGACAATACCTGAGTTCGACTTGTTGCTGTTGAGTTCATAGCGTATGCCATGTTGTGGTGGAAGAATTTAGTGATCAGCAGGCGTAGGGATGGTGAGGCTGAAATTCATACATTGAGGGATATGAAGAGGGTCTTAAGGAAGAGGTTCATTCATGAACACTACAAGTAGGAACTGTTTATGCGTCTTCAGACTTTGAGGCAGGGAGGCTATATGCTTAAAAGGGCTCTAAGCATATGCAAATAAACCAATTGAATAACTCCTAATCACAAAATCAAAACGGATCAACTTAGAACAAATTGGCATAAACCCTAAAATTTGAATGTGATCCGAATTACAAAATCAATGAGGATTAAAACCGCAATGATGATGTTGCTCAAATGAATCAAGAACTCAATTCAATATCCAATGAAATCCTAATCACTAACACACAAATAAAACCATAAACTCCTCCTCAACACAATGGAATTCCATGCAAAATGATATAAGACAAATTGAAGGCAATATAATGATGTAAAACCAATCAATTTGATAACATAATATGAATGGATTTGGGGATCACAAATGATGCCAAAATCAGAACAATAAGAACCCACCCTAATCAACCCTAGATATTACACACTAGTGATGAAAAGGAAATCAACTTAGGGAATTGATATAACTCACAATTCACTATGTTGCAAACTCGCCACAATTCCAATTGGATTGAAATTGATAAGAGTCCTATGAAATCTTAGGAAACCCCAATCTCTCATGAAAATGTTTGCTGCAATTTTCAAGTGTATTCCCCTCAAAAACCCTACATAAGCAAGTATTTATACTTGCTCCCTTTAGGGTTAAAATGTCCACAAAATTACAACTATGCCACTATAGGGTGGTCAGTCCTAAAAACACCAATTACAACCAAATAAAAATGTCCTAAAAACTTATAAAATAAATAGTCTAAAGAAATAATTACAAGTACAAAAATTAATAATCTTCAAAGAGCCGATGCATCGGGGCAATGTTGATCACAGTGGGCCATTGGATAAGAGTCCGATGATGTCCCTAATTGACTAACAGTGAGATTCATTTGGCATCCCGTGAAGAAATATCATTATACCTGTTAGATTATCATTTCAACATTTATTAGATAAAGAAAAAAAGTATGAATATAAGTGATTTGAATCGTAATCTAAATCAAGTTCCCTGTTCATCTAAATCGCCGAAAATATTCCCATCATCTCCTCAAGCCTCTAAAAGATTTACCCTCAAATCTAAAGGGTCATTTCTTAGACTAAACCCAGATACCTCTGTTATCCTATTTTCCCGATTACTAGATGAAACTGAAAGTCCTGACCTGCTCTTGGAATTTGTGCACCTTAGATGGAGACATAGATACCAATACTATTCGAAACCCTCCCATACAAAACATGTAGGTGTTTCTGAAGCCATCATGCAGCACCTTTCGATCAAAAATCCAAGGCCTACCCAATAGTAAATGGAATGCACACATGGGAATCACATCGCACAAGATCTCATCATGATATTTCTTCCCAACACTCACAGGTACCTTTGCCCTTTGTGTAACATGCATACTATCCTGATTATCCAACCAATGCAAGTTATAAGGGCTAGGATGTGGACTAGTAGATAATTGTAATTTGTCTATCAGTGCAGTAGATATAACATTCGTTCAACTACCACTATCTATGATGAGTACACAAAGGTTACCTCTGATCCTACAATAAGTGTTGAATAAGTTCTCCCTCTATTTGTTCCTGGCATCAGGTGATAAAGTTAGAACCCTACGTAACATATTAATGGGTAAATACTGTTCACTTGTGCCCTCCTCATATGTTTCTACAGTCTGATCATCATAATATTCATGCAATGCTATAGACAAGTCTGTAGGCTCAACTTGTTCCTTTACATCCTCATCCTCCTCTCCAGCACCCTCCATAACAGTCATGACCCTCTTATTAGGACACTATGCCGCCATATGTCCAAATCCCATGCATTTTAAGCATTTAATTTGGCAAACTTTCCCACTAGTAGTCATTGGAATAGTCTGCCTAACGTCTGGTGTTATTACCTCTTTGCCCTTTCCAGAGGTCATGTTCTCCCTGTCTGCACTAGAGGTAACTCTGTCCACTGCCCTCACTGACTCACCTACTACCTTTAGTCCTCCTGATCGACCCTCAACTCCTATGGGCCTAGTAGTAGTACTGGGCCTGCTATTTGGAACCCTGAATAGGTTAGATAGCCTCTGCCTCTCCACTTTCAAGGCTAGCTAAATAGCCTCATCAAGTTTACTATACCTCTATAGCTCAACTACACACGCTATCTCATATTTCAGTCCTGAGATGAAGTGTGCTAGGGTTTACTCTGGAGGCTCAATTAACCCACATCTAATCATTAGGGTTTCAAACTCCTGCATATAGTCATCAATTGATAGGAATCAAAATCCTACAAGACCTATCATTAGGGCAAGAACCAAAGGATTTCAAATCTTGGTGATAAGGGTCCTTTTTGAACAAATCAACCCCGGAATTATTTGCTTACTAACCTCTTTTCTATTATTCATGTATTGTATATTCCAACAAGCACACTTATCATGCTTTACAGGGCGATGGGCAAACTCACTAAGACTCAACTTGTGGGTTATTTATGGACCGACCGAAACCAAAGATGAGTTGGACCGATGAGTTGATTTGAAAACCCGACATGTTGAGGACTATTTTTATTTGTTTGTTATTTATTTGGAACCATTTATGTTATAATTTTTTGGGACACTTTTATTTGTTTGCAATTTGTGTTTTAGGACCGGCCACCCTCTAGTGGCATAGTTGTAAGTTTTGGAGTGTTTTTAACCTAATAGGAGCAAGTATAAATACTTGCTAACTAGGGTTTTAGAGAGACATTACATTTGACATCAAAATATACACTTTGTGGCCGTGAGAGACATCTCTTGCAAGCTTCTACTCTTATCAATTTCAATTGTGGAATTGTAGCGAGTTGGCTTAGGAATCCTTGTGAGTTATATCAAGGTTATTTCTAAGTTACATCCAATTATATCTAGTGAGTAATATTTAGTTTGTGATTGGATTGGTTCATTTTGTTTTATTTCACGCAATTAAGGTTCCTTGTTCATTATATGGTTCACGCCATTTGTTAATTGAAAGTTGGAATCACTTGTGTTGTTATTGAATTGGTTTTGTCTAATTTAGTACACACCATTTTTAGAGTTGTTCGTTTTCCATTTGCATGTTATTTTGGAGAATTGTTCATCAATTTAGTATACGCCATTTATGGAGTTACCTAGTTTAACACAATTTATACTATAAAGATTGAGTATAAAATGGCTCTATCAAATTCCCCCACACTTAAACTCTTGCTTGTCCTCAAGCAATTGCATCAAATCAATTGAGAAATCTGTCATAGATTATACGAACTTTCTTTTCATCATTCCAAGCATCTATTCGTTTGTAATTCATGACTTGTAGTTTTAATGTTTACTACTTCAACCAAACTGGTTTCCTGTGATCAAATCACTATGGGCAAAATTCAATAGCTAATCTAAACAAAACAAACTTTAATCCTCATGTTTAGCAAAATTTGATGGGTGTCGTTTCCAACAAAAATAAAACCTACTCCTAGATAATTATATGATTTGCATATAGTGGTGAGTAGGGTCGAATCCACAGAGATTGGTTAAACTTATTCCTATTCAAGGAGAATAAAAGGAAAAGGAAAATGGGGGGTTTGGTTTGTGAATCGAATAAAGTTAAAACAAGATAAGAAAGTTGTATATTGATAAAAAGCCTAGCCAAAGGAATCAAGATAGTTTAATTCAAGGAATTGATCATCGATGCAAATGTTCTCTATTTTTGTTCCTAGATAAACTAGTTATGGTTATTAACAAGCTCTAACAACCTATCTCTCCTTACTTCCTCGATAACCTCAGACAAGCGCTTTGAATTATTTCTCTTATTGATTAAACAACCCTAGACAAGCGCTTAGGATTTAATCTATCAATAGCATTAAGATCTAGAGAGACCACCAATTCATGCCAGTAGATTATAAGATAACCTATTTAAACATGATCACACACCTCCATAACATGAATTCGATCATCTCTTTTATAACCAAACATGTTATTGCGTCACTAAGACTAGAACAATCAAACAATTAAGGATTTGACATGCTAGTTGACAATATATTAACTTGCTAATTGAGTAGAAGAGCTCTATTCATACCAATCAACAAAGATAATAATGACAAAACGATCAGAAGATATATGAATACCCGGAAGCAAAGAATAGAATAAATACAAGTCAATTAGACCTCACAATTCGTGGAGAATTAAACATCTATGACCCTTTGGCTAGAAAAGTAGCTTAGCTACTAATGTTCATCAACAAAACGAAAAATAAAAATAAAAACATAACAAGCCTCTATTTCCGGCTGCCTGCTCTGCCTTCGCGTTTCCTTCTTGTCTCCAAGGTGATCCAAGATTCAAAGAATCAAAGTTGTCCTAACCCTCTAGGGTTGGTTCTATTTATATTGTTAGGGAGATGGCATGTGATCTTTTGCTAGCAAGATACGAAAATATCTTTCCTTTTCCAAGTAGATTTCAAGAAGTGAAGATTCGTCTGCCTGGCACGCCCCAACACACGGCCGTGGGTCAAGCCGTGCCATCCTCTATGCATATTCTTCAAGTCTTCATCCGCGCCCAGTGTGAACCACGGTTACACACACGGCCAGATTTCAAGCCGTGCCTTCATCTGTGCATAATCTTCAAGTCTTCATCCGTGTCCAGTGTGTACCACGGTTACACACACGGCTAGATTTCAAGCCGTGCCTTCATCTGGTTGATGTTCCACACTTTCTTCTCCTTGGCACGTCTAGCTTCCACCACGGCACCAAGCACGGTTTCTCCCACGGCTTCCACCACGGTCGTGCCCTAAGCCGTGTCTATCTCTATTCAAAGTCCTCATTTCCGCCTTCTTGTCCAGTGTGTAGCACGGTTTGCGCCATGGCCGTGCCTCAAACCGTGCTTCTGATACACGGCCGTGTACTTCAACAGTGTATCTTCCTATTGATTCAAAACCAAGTACACTGCCGTGTACTTCAATTACACGCCCATGTACTTCCCTCTGGCGGTGTAAATCCTTGTCTTTGAACCAAGTTGTAGATGACTTCTCTAATTTACTTGAATTGGCATCCTTGACTCCATTTAACCTGATTTATCACGATGATAGAATTAAAGTACCATTTCCTTATGATTTCTGTAAAATCAATAATAATTTAACACAATTTATACTATAAAGATTGAGTATAAAATGGCTCTATCAAATTCCCCCACACTTAAACTCTTGCTTGTTATCAAGCAATTGCATCAAATCAATTGAGAAATCTGTCATAGATTATACGAACTTTCTTTTCATCATTCTAAGCATCTATTCATTTGTAATTCATGACTTGTAGTTTTAATGTCTACTACTTCAACCAAACTGGTTTCCTGTGATCAAATCACTATGGGCAAAATTCAATAGCTAATCTAAACAAAAAAAACTTTAATCCTCATGTTTAGCAAAAGAATTTTTATTCCAAAAGTAAATACTTAATCCACTAAGGAAAAACACCCAATTAAACTTCATTGGACATTAGCAAACATATAATCCTTGCAGTATAAAGTAAAAGCATATGGTATAAGCTCTTTGCTAGATATTCTCCCTTTTATACATCTTTGTTTTATTCAATGAATGTTTACATTCATGTTCTTTTGATTTATTCAAGCATCTATTTTGACGGGTTTTTGCCCGCTTCTTTTCATGAACTTTTGCCTTTTTCG
>JBBMOL010002115.1:0-28414 GCA_037954665.1 Laguncularia racemosa
TTATAAACTAATTTGGTTGTATTTTGGTTTTGGGACACTTTTATTTCCATGTAATTTTCATTTAGGGCTAGCCACCTTAAAAGTGGCAAACTTGTAATTTTGAACACTTTTTAACCCTAGAAGTAGCAAGTATAAATACTTGCTTAAGAGAGGGTTTAGGGAGATTATTTTGGCAGAACATACACTCTCTTTTCACGTGTGAATTAGGGTTCATACCTTGGTTCCAACTCTTATCAATTTCAATTCCAGACTTGAAATTGTGGCGAGTGCAACATCTTGAAATTGTGAGTTATATCAATTTCATTTTGTTGTGATTTCTTTTCTTCTCTAGTTTGTTGTATCTAGGGTTGATTAGAGATAGTTCTTGGTCAGATTTACATCTTATTGTACACGAATTCATTTGATTATTTGAAAGAATTATCAAGTTGATTCAATTCTTCATTAAGGATTTCTTTGCTAGCATGAATTTCACCATTTAGAAAAGGGATCTTCCTTCACGATTTTCTTTGTCAAATTGAGGCTTGATTTTCGTGGATTATATGATATTAGAAGTGTTATTAGAAGCCATTTCCATTGTGGTATTCAGATTATATCATTAGTAGGTTGAATTTCATCATTTCAACATTAGGGTTCACTAGAAAAGTGCCATTTTTAGGATCCGATTTTGCCTAGACTTGAGATATCTTTTCTTAAGTCTTTTGGATGTGCTTTTAAGTGTGTTTAGGCACATCACACAGGATTGATAAGAGTATTTTGAAGAATAAGCTTCAATGTATGTATTTCTCAAAATGTTAATCGTCCCAAATTCTTAAATTGCAAACCTATTTATAGGAAAGAAAAAACAAAACACGAAAAGCCACAAACTAAACCAACTTAAGTACATAAGTTGTCGACTTTAGAAAAGAAGCCCGCTGGCCTTTGTGGGCTACGCTACCAGCCTTGATGGCTGACCTTGGAGTCAAAGTCGTCCGCCTTGGTGGCCAGCTTATCTTCTATGCCATTGACTTTAAGGCCAATCTATAGGGGTAAGCCACTAGCGTGATTCGAATCTTTCCACAAATGACTTTGTAAGTGGCGTGATTTGATTCCTAACATCTCCTCAGACATATAGAAGATTTTCCCTCAAATCTGATGGTTCTTTGGTTTTGAATGAAAATACCTGAAAGTCACCTAGTTTGAAAAACCTTATCTTGACATCGTGGCTGCCTTGATGACTTGTAAATTTTCTATGACTATTCCACTCTGTTCAATTCATCTCTTAGTTCCTTTTACCTCACTAATAAAGACTTCCTTTCAATGGCTTTATTGATCTGCTCCTAGGCTTTGTGCACCTTAGTTGGTGACATAGGACTAGAAACAACCCATTTACCATTCTTCCGAAACACATAAGTGTTTCTAAACCTATGTAACATTTCCCCTATCAAAAAACAAAAGCTTACCCAATAATATTTTTAAATGAGTACTGGGGAGAACTCGCAATAAAATTCACCCTGGTATTTTTTCCCCTATGCTGATTAGAACCTTAGCCTTTGAGGGGACGGGTAGGCTGCCTGTTACTCAACCAATGTAATTCACAGGGTTTAAAGGTTTAGTGATAGTTGCAATTTTTCACTAATGAAAACGCTATAACATTAGTGAAACTCCCCCTCTTAGAGGTAAAAGTTTCCTGGACTACAAAAAAATATAAAATTGGTTTTCCTTTGTAGGTCCTCACTATCAAAAAGATGTAGTTTCCCCTGCGTAACCTTTAATAGAAAAATTTTGTTCTTTTCCCCTTATTTTTGTCCCTTAGAATGGGGTCCTCAAAATATTCCTTTGCATGTTGTAAATCTATTGGTAAAGTTTTTCCTTCTTGCTATCCTTACTTTCACCTCTTAGTAGTCTCCCCCTTTTGTTGGGACTTGAAAACCCTGTGCCCAAAACCCAAAAAAATTTAAAGATTAGGTTTTGTGGTTTTCCCCACTTAATGAAATACCCTATTTGTTCATGTCGGCCCTAGAATTTATTTTCCCCTTTTCCTTTATAAAAGTTCTCTCGTTTCCACCGTTTTATCTTTCCCCCCCTTTTTAAACCCATTAATTTTTAACCCCGTTTATTTAAAGTGTGGATCCATACCTGTTACTCGGCTCTGTCTGATTAAACCCCTTGTCTCTTTTTTTTTAAAACCCCAATTGGGATGGCCTCATAAATGTGTATACTCAGCAATTCCACTATCAAGCAATCTCTTTTTTCAGCGTTGAAAAAATTGTGCATGTCTGCTCAGGATGTTAATTTTAGTTCCAAATGAATCATGAGACTCAAATTTTAAAATTCACTCAATTTTACCCCCTATTCAAGGTTTAGGGGGACACATGAATAGTTATGTTTTAATGTCTGGAACAAACTTTTCCCGAATTCTTCTTTCCCCTGCTAAGGAATCTCAACTTACCACTTCACCCTATGGCCATGGGGTTCTTCCACCACAAAGTGACATCCCTTGTAAACTCTTACTGTTTGTGAATCGAGTTGGTCATTAATTATAACATTCAAAGAGATGTTACTTTATCTTCCCCAGTCAAGGGAAAATCTTCAAGCCCCCCTTCTAGCAAATCAGGTCTAAAAATTTTACATATTTCGACCCTTAAGTGGTTAAAACTCTCGATTGATTATCCCTTCCCTAAAGTTTTATCCCTTTCCTTTTGGAAAGTGTATTCCCTTCCAACTTGTCTGTCCTTTTTCCCTCCAAATGTCTTCTTTAGATCGCTTTAAAGGGGGCCCCTAAGGTAGGAGGCTAGGATTTCCCCTAGCTATTGGGGTAAGGTCATCTGATCGCCTTAAGGGTTTGTTAAAAACCTGGGGTTTAGGTCCTATTGTTTTTTTTAAAAGTTTCCTCCCACTTGCTGCAGATGCCCTAACTCATCCCCAAACCCTGCTATTAGCCTCATTCTTTTTTCCCTCCTTTTAACTGTCATTTGACTGTTTTCTTAGAATTTGAAAACTTAAACATAATTCAAGTCAAAATCCCACTGAAATATCCCCAAAGGGCCAAAACCCAATTGCAACCTCCTCGTTTCCCTAGCTAAAAACCCAGCACAAAAATTTCTTCTCAATCTTAAATTTTAAAGCCTAGCACAATGACAACAAAACCCAAAGATACACAAAAACAAAAACAATAACTTGATTGATTTTTAACCCAATAATAGAACCCATAACCCGACAAAAACCTACTACAACCTAATTAATAACAATTCCAAACAAAAATTCAAAATATAAAAAAAAACCTAATTTTTCAAAGGAATTTAAATAGTTAAAATCCTTTCTCAATCTGAGCTTGATACCAAAAGAGATGTACCAAAAATATGATAATAAAAAATTTCCCAATTTCCCAAAGTGACAATCAATAAATTGAGTCCAATAAATAAAATTGATGAACAAGAAAGAAAATTTTGCTTAAACCTTATAAAATATGACGCGTGAAGAGGTAGTTTAGTATGGTTTGTTGTATGACGCAAACTCTGATTCGTAGCCCAAATCTCGGATTGTTAAGATTTTTTAAAGAACAAACTTCAATTTTGATTTTAAAAAGTAACCGTCTCAAATTCTTCATTAAAACCTATTTAAAAGAAAAAAAAAACAAAACAAAAAAGGCTACAAAAAAACCCATTTAAAGTACAAAAGCGGGGCTTTGGAAAAGAAGGTCCCGACCTTTATAGGCACGTGCTAGCTTAATGGCCGACCTTGTGGCTAGCTTATTTTTTATGCACCGGCTGGGAAAACTGGTCTAAAGGGCTAAGCTTTTTGACTTTTAGGCCGGCCCAAAAGGGGTTCTTCATGGTTCATGTGATTAAAATTTTCCCAAAAATGACTTTATAAGTGGTGTGATTGTTCCCATTAGAGTGCAGATTCTTTTGGTCACCAGAGCTTAAAGTATTTTCATTAAAAAGGTTTTGAATAGAGAAAGAGAAGACAGTTGGAGCTGACAAAGTTTTTTGCCCGGGAGATACAATCCCATCTAAAAAAAGGCCCAAATGTAGTGGAAAATGTTGTAAAAGAAAAGGTAATGAAAACACCTCGTCACTGAAAGAACTGGAAGAATCTGCAAACGGGAACAAAGGATTTAAAAAAGAATGGGGAAAAATGTCCCCCTTTAAAGAAAAACCCCAACAATAATGGATAGAATTAAAGCGGGGCAGATAGAAAAAATAGTATTCAAGAGATAAAAGAGTAGAATGGTAGGGAAAGGCTCTGGATTTCTACTTAGATGAAAAGGGTCTTAAAAATAAAAAATGGACTATGGTGTGAAGGATACAAAATTGAAAAGAGAGAATTGAAAGAGGACTTTACTCAACCCTATACAATAACCCTAAAAGTCCCAAAATGTACAAGGCTTGAAGAGTCATTATTGATGGGAAATTAAAAAAGAGAGATAGTTAAGTTTAGCTAGATGCCTGATGTAGTAGAAAAAATAAAAACTTAGAGACCGCTAGAGATTTTACAACCTTTCCAATACCAAAGTGGACATGGGAGATATGCGGGAAATTTGTTAGAGTCCAAATTTATAGGGAGAACAAGATGGTTTGGTAATAGTGGGGGTTAACAAAGTTACCTTTTTATACCTATTAGGAAGATACAAGTTGGAGAAATGGTCAAATATACATACAAGAGTAGTTAAGTCAGGGCTTGCTAGTGACATCACTTTAATAGAGATATGGTTTTGAAAGAAATTTTTTAAAGTGTTTACAAAAACCTTTGGGTCTAAATACAGTTTTAACACAACATTCCCCTCAAATGGTGTTCAAGGGAAAGGATATAAAAATTTGGAAGATTTGCTCAGGACGTGCACTGGATTTTGGAGGCAACTAAAATGGGCATACCCTTAGTGGGGTTTCCTATAAAATAGTTACCAAGTAATATCCAGATGGCCCCAAATTTAAAGTTTTATGAAGAAGGTCTAGATCCCCATACATGGGTAAGGTGGGGTGAAGATGTTGGGCTAGATTAATAAAAGTGGTGTAGAAAAGGTAAAAAACTAATAGCAAAAAATACGATACCCCAATCTGACAAAAGAGTACGTAGAAAAGAGAAGTGACCTTGGAATTTAAAGTGGAAGATAAAGGCTGTTAAGGATTTCTAAAACAAAAGGATGATTCAATTTGGGTTTGAGGGGAAAAGCAAAAACCTAAGGTATGAAACCCTATTTGAGATTTTGGGAAGAATAGGTAAAGGTTTAAAGTTAGCTCTTCACCAAGTTTAGCAGAGTATATGACGTACCCCATGTACCCATGCAAAGGAAGTATGTACCGACCGGATGTAGCAGTTTTGGAACCATTGGATTTGCGCAAACCTTTTTTTCGTAGAGAAACCATCAAAGTTTGTGGAACAAGGATGGGGTTTTAAGAGGGAGACAATCCCATTGTTTAATACAATGGACCAAAAAAAAGGTGGAGCGTGTGGGAAAGGGAAAAGAATGAGAAAAAAAGTTCTGAACTCTTCTAGAATAAAGTTTTTAAAGGATGAAAGTTTTTACAAGGGGAAAAGGATGTAATTTAAGTTTTTTAAAAAATTTTAAAAATGTTTAATATAAAGAAGGCAAAGGGACAAAAAAGAATTTAAAAATTAAAGAGAGAATGCTCTTTCCCACAAAAAGAGTATAGATAATTTAAAAATTAACTAGGAGTTCCTTTTTATGTTGCACGAAAAATGTAAACAAAAGGAAAAAGGGCTCTCAAAACAACATAAGGCGATTTGGGGGAATTCATCGACATTCGTTAATCATATGAGGTAAGGAATTCCATAACTTGAAATTTCACAAATAAGAATTGGGGTTTTTAAAATGATTTATTGCTAATGTGTCCCCAGAATTAGATTGAAGAGGGAACTGAAGAAAAAGGAAAATTTTTGGATCAAGGACTAAATTTATGGAAATTCTTATGAAAGGTTCTAATACTTAACCCTGGGGAAAAAAGAGAATCAAATTTAAAAGAAATTAGATAAAAAATTTTAAGGTTTTGTGAGAAATTCCCGAGGATAACGACCCTTACAGGTGTTTTGACCAGGGGGGGATACAAAAATCCCAAGAGATAACGACTATTACACAACTAGTTTCGGACCTTTTTAAATGCAAAAACATACTTGGTACATGGCCTATCAAAACCAACTGTTTTCCCAAAATATGTTAAAAAAATACTAAAAAAAACCCCGATGTGTATTAGTTGTATTGGCAAAGGGCCCTTAAAACATGGCCATGTTGAGGAAATTTAATTTTTTTGTTATCTATTTAATTTTAATTTAATTTTATTTCCTAAACCAAGTGCTATAAGCCCTTAAAAAATTAATAGATAAGAGGTTAGGAATTATATTTTTTTAGATTATACTAAAAGTGATCATTGTTGCAATTAAAAATTTGGATTAGCTTTAGTCAAAGATAGAAGTGCTTAAGGTTGATTAAAGGTATGTGTAATTTGTATTTTGTTCTAGCTTATCAAAGTTAGCGTTTATTAAATGATTTATTGAAGATTGGTTTAAAGTGTTTAAGTTATATTTGTATGTGCTTAGCTCGCCTGGGGACTGTAGTGGCAAATCCTTGGGGGGCCCAATGACCCTTATGTAAAGTTGTCTTTAGTGGGCGTTCTTGGAGATGTCTGGGAAAGGGTAGGATTAAGCATTTAAGTGGACATGGGTTTGGGCTCTTAGTGGTATTTCCTCCCCGATTAAGTGGCTTAATAAACTGGGTAGGGGGCTCATAGGGGAAATTTTCCATCACTAAGATTAAGTGACTTAAGTGAACTAGGTGTAGGCTTGTGTAGATTTCCCCATCCCCAAGTTTAAAGGTTAAAGGATCATGGGTGTGGACCCCAAGTGGTATTCCCATCCCCAATAAATGTTCCAATGTGTTATGTGCATTAAGGGGTCATGAGTACCTTGTTTTGATGTGAATTTAAAAATTTTCCCAAAAACGGTTGTAGTGTTTAAGGTTGTTAATGCATTTGATATCATTCATGTGTGTGTGTTGTGTTATATTTATGGGAAATTAGTTTACTTTCGAGGAACATGTTTTTAGTATGGGTTGTTGGGGTTTTGAAAACCTAGAAGAAAAATTGTTTTGGAAAAAAAAGAGAGAGGAAGAAGATGGTTGCCATTATATTTGGTGTTAGAAATTTGGGAGAATTTTTTTAATTAAATTAATGTTGTACATTTGGAGAACATTTTTTTAAAAAGTTTTTAGATTCCCTGTTTTAAATGTTGAATTGGATTTATAAAATTTTTTTAGAGTTTGGATGTATTGAAATTTTTACAAAAATTTTTTAAAATTAAAAAAGTATTAGATTTAGAAAAACCCTTTAACGTGTTCTTATGAGATAAGGCACTGGTAAGAGTATCAAAAACCCGGGGTTTTTTTGGGCTTAAAATGACTCCTTAGAAAAAACATCTTCAATGGTTTGCCAATTTGGGTAAGACCCTTTAGATAGTAGTTGTGGAAAATAGTCTTTAACTAAGTGAGTGTTGTTACCTTTAGCCCCAAATTTAAAGGACATCCTAGATTCCCCCTCTTGTCTTTAGCTAAGCTTTTGGGAGGGGGGGAAACCCCGGATAATGTGATCATGTGTTTTCCCTAGAGCATCGTATCTTTCCCTCCCCCTCTCTCCTTGTTGGGGATCAACCCCCTTTTATAGCCTCTAAACATAAAGATAATAAGTTCATTATCAAGCTTTTTGGTCTTACTTCGGTGTCATTGAATTGTTTCCCCTTAGCTTGCGTTTGCCTTTTCTAGAGCCCCCATCCCAATCCTTCCTCTTCCTAAAGTTGTTAGGTTGAATGCACAATTAGATGGGCTTGGGGCCCCTTAATCAAGAACCCTTCAAACAATTCTCTAGGGGGGTGAGACCTCTTATCTTTGGGTTTTTCTTTTTTTAGGGTAATTAGTGAGCTAAAATTTTGGGGAATTAGAAAAAATTTTTATCTACATTTTTGCAAAGGGGAAAGGAAAAGTTAGTTCTGTTTTTAAAGTTAATAGGGAAATCCCCAAAGGGTTTATCTTTTGAAAAAAAGTCCCTTTGGCTAACCCCTTTTCATCAATAAATAGGCTTGACTTTTTCCTTCACCCATTTCTTCACAATCAAGAGTCCCCTCCCTATTCGGGGGGAAAATATTAATACCTTGGAGATAAAAAAGGTTAAACCCTCCTTGATAGTGTTGGCAAATTTCCCTCATTTTCATGTGATCATTAGCATGGCTTTATCCTTCACCCTTTTTGGGTCTCCCCGAGTGTCCAAACCCAAAATTGTCACGATAACCATGAAAAATTTATCTTTAATTTATGGACTAAGAACATGAGCCCTTTCAAAAGTTCATGCCCCCTAAATGCTTAGTAATCCATTTAAGTGAGGCCTGACCCCTTATGGGGAAAAAATTTTTCTAGAACGTCGACATTTTCAAAACCCCGTTTTGAATGATGATAAAAATGCCATTTTTTACTTTATGTCTTTTTTCTAATAATATTTTGAGAATAATCTTATAGGTACAATGAAAATTCTCCATGGGATGCCAATATGTCCAAAAAAGTTGTGGACACAAAAAATTTCAAGGTGCAATAAAAGATCCACTCGTTTTGTTTTCCTTCCCAGGCAAAAAAAATTATGTTTTTTGTACTTTGTAATTGTTTTAAAAAATTTTTTTTATTGCTTTGGTTTTGGGGAACTTTCATTTCCCTTTAATTTTCTTTTGGATTGCCCTTAAAAGGGACAACTTGTTTTTTGACCCTTTCTAACCTAGGAGTAGCAAGTTAAATCTTGCTTAAAAGAGGGTTTTGGGGAGGCCATTTTTGCAGAAAAAACATAGCATTTCATGTGTGGATTAGGGTTTATCCTGTTAAAATTCTTATCAATTTAACAAGAATTGGAAAAAATTGGGCGAGTCGACAAAGGAAAATTTGGAGTCATATGATTCTCTTTGTTGTTTTTCATTTTTTCTTAGGATATGTTAGGGTGATTTGATCTTTTTTGGGATTATTTGGATTGTAATTTGTGGCAATCATCTTGTAAGGTTGATTGTTCATTTGAGATTGTGCTCTTTTTGATTAGCGGGGGAATGGAATTGTTGGAAGGATTTGAGATCCATTTTTGTGTTTTTCTTTTTACCCTTTTCTGTAAATTTCCTTGGTTTTTTTTGTTTTTTTAGTAAAATTTGTCTTAGTGGAAGTTGTTTGATTTTTGAACCATTGGATTCATCTTTTTTTCCCATTAGGATACACAATTTCTAGCAAAATTGGCCCGGTTTGATTGTGACTTGGGGATGTTTTCTTTGGTTTTTGTTTGTGCTTGGACTTGGTTTTGAGCCATCATTCACATTGTAGAAAATTAAATAATTACCTGCCCAAACCCCCAAAAGGATACAAATTTTTTTCAAAGGAAAGGGCATGTTTAGTCTTTTAAGTAAGTGTAGGGTTAATGCAGGTAGTTAAAGAAGCTTTTCTAGATTTAAATAAAGGGGCCCCCCCCCCCCAAAATCAAATTAGATGGTAAAAAAAAAGAGATTACCCCCTTTAAAGGGCAACTCATATCCCCCAACAAAATAAATGCCCCAAACTATATGAAAACCAAATTAAGTCCCTTACTTTGGAAAACATTTTTTTTAGGGCCCCTTTAAGGTTAAATAGAAGTTGCGGCTCCTTATAAAAAGGTTGATAGGTTTTTTATCTTCCCATTGGTTGACGATTGTTGTTCTAACAATTAAACCCTTATCAATCCTAGCTTCGATCAGTTTCAGGCAAGAACCTATAATTTGCTTTATAGCTTTGGGAGTACAGGTATGATCCCGAAGATTATAAGTTAGTTAAAAACGATTATTCTATTTAACTTCTCACTTTGATGAACTCAAATTCCTAATTTATAATTAAATTAAAAGGGAAACGAATTAAATGTCAGATTAACATTTTCAAATACCCTTAGTTTTTCTTTATCTAAAAATTTTCCCCCCAAAGTTCCCCCCCAAAATTTCATGCAATTTTTTTTCAATTAAAAATTCCAATAATTTTAAAAAACATCTTGATTGCGGAGTTTCTTAACTGATTAAGGGTTTTTCCCAAAGATCAATAATCCCTAATCTTAATTAAGTCAATTAAGATCTCTTTTTTAAATTAAAAAAATTAAGATTGCAAAAAAAATCAAAGACTTAAATTAAAACCAGACCACCTTGACCTCTTAATACGGAAAACCCCCATAACCTATTTTAAGGATTAAAAGTAGTCTTTTTATTATCCCAGATCTATCTATTAAGCGATTTTAAATCTTATTAACGAGAATCTAATTCAACCCTAATACTGCGCCCCTATAAAGAAAACAACCATGATTGCAACATGAAAAAACAAAAAATCGGATTAATCATTGAAAACATTAATAATCCGTTAATAACAATTGGGGGTTTCCAGGGATAGGTTAAAAACAAAAAATATCATGGTTCTATGAAAAGAAAAAAAGGGGAAAATTTAGAATCCAAAAATTTTAAACCAAAAATAAAGTATTGACTTTGACTCTAGAAATTTTTTATTTCTTTCTTGGGGTTTTTTCTCGTGCTGCCCCCTCCCCCTTCTTGGGGTTGGTTTTTTTAAAACCTTAAGGGAAAGCCCAGGATCTTCGTAGAAAGTACGAATTTTTTTTTCCTTTTCAAGTAAATCTCAAAAGTGAATAAAAACCCCTGACATGCCCCCCAAACCCGGGCCCAGATTTCAAACCGTGTCCCCCTCTGGTCGTAATTGAAATTTCCCCTCATCCTTAAATTCAGTGTGTGGCAGCTAAAAACACGGTTTTGATTAAAAAACCGACCGGGTTGGCTTTCCCATTTCTCCTCTGCGTCTGCCACGGCTTCAAGAAACCCCCATATCACAAGTGTACCTTTTCCAATGAAAATTTTACCCTTAGGCGTGAAAGGTTCAGCCCCCCAAGGTGTGGCTTTCCCTATTTTGTCCAAAAGTAGCTTTAACTTGACTTTTGAGTTAAATCTGCCCCTTTTTTGTTTTTCTTTCCACTTCTCTTTGAAATTATACCCTGAAATGATTTATTTACTGTTAAGTACCGAATCCAAAATTGATTTTATTCAAAAAATTAAAAATTCTTCATTAAAGCCTTTATTTTTAAGGATTAAATTTTCTCTTTCAAATTTCCCCACACTTAAGCTTTGCTTGTCCTCAAAAAAACCGGATTTAAAAAAAACCCAAAGGACAAGTTTCATAAGTTCCAACAATTGAGAAGATTTTCAGTATGTTTCCTGCTACACCTCAATCATGTAATTTTCCTCAATCTTACCATTAGTTGTTACAAAAATTCAAAAACTAAATTCCCAAAATAAACCCCAAGTAAATTAAACTATTACCCTTATATTTAAACTAAAAAACCCCAAAATCAAAAAATTGCCACAAGATCGAGACTAGTAAAGTAAAGTATACAATCCTTTTAACCACTGTTATAAGTAAAAACGGGGTTTTAAAGGCTGTTGTATCCATGTCCCCCCCTTTCTTTTTGTTTATCCCCAAAAATTTTAAAAAAAATTTGGCAGTTTTCCATTTAAAAAACTTAATAAATTAAAAGACCCCTGGAAAATTTTAAAGATTAAAGAGTTAATATCAAGTTAAAAGCGTTTTCCCCCAGGTAGAGGGCCCCAGGATTTATTGTTCGGAAAATTAAAAATTTAATTAATTAAAAAATTAATTAAGAGGGTTTTTTCCTTTTGGGGGGTAAGTCCCCAAAAACCCGATGATCTTTTGAATAGGTTTTAAAATACCCCCCTTTTTAAACCCCTACCATCTCAACAATAAATATCAATTTTTTAATCATTTAAGTTCGTTTTCTGGCTTTTCCACGATCTTGTGCGGGGCTTTGATTGTCCCCCAAAAACGTACCGAGTCAATAGGGTTTTTCCCCCCAAAAAGGGCTTCTTAAGTTAATTTTGAGTGATGAGGCCCCCTTTGAAAAAAAATTTTAAAATTTTTTATATTTTAAAATTTCCCAAAAAATTTTTTTTTTTTAGAAAATTTTCGAAAAAAAAACCCAAATTGAAAATTCATTTATCCCCTTTTTTTTCCCAAATTTTTTTAAAACACCCATAAAACAAAAAAAAAAAGGGGGACTAAATCATGTGCCTTCATCCCTTCAATTCCCCAAAATAAAGGTTAAATAACAAGTAAGTTCACTTCCCCTTTGGTTTCCTCTTGTAATTTTGAAAAAAAAAAATTAAAAAAAAGAGAAAAAATTTTTTTTTTTTTTTCCCCCGGGGGGATGAACAAATCTCAGAAAAACCCCTTTTTTTTTCAAAAGTCATCACAATATCCTTTTAAAAAAGGGTTTAATTTTTTATTGCACAAAACCCCTTTATCTAGTTTGTTTTTCCCAACCCCCCTTTTCCCACATTAAAAATAGCATTTCCCCCCAAAAACCCCATGAAAGTAAAGGGGGAAACCAAAAAATAAAAACCCAAAAAAAAAAAAAAAGGAAAAAAAAAACTTCCCCCAAATCTCCCACAAGCAGTCTTTAACAGAAAATAGGGAAGACAAGTAAATCATGGAACCCCCGTAAAGTAAAAAAGGGGTTTGGTTTTTTTAAAGCTGTATCTCACAAAAAAAAAGAAAAAAAATAATCAAATAAAAATAAAAAAATAACCTTATTTGCAATTTCGTTTAAACATTAGTGGGGTTTGGGCAGTTTCCGAATCAAAAAAATTAGGTTTGTTTAAAAAAAAAATAAAAGAAGTTTTTTAAAAGGTTGTTTACCAAAAAATCCCCAAAACTCCCGGGGGGGAAATTCCCTCTATCCAAATTTTTCCCGAATAAAAAAATTGGGAAATTGAAAAAAAAGTAAAAAAAGACTTCTTAAAAAAAGTTGTTTACAAAAGTCCAAAAAAACTAGGGCCCAATTCCATCTATCAACCCCCGAAATTAGTAATAAAACATGTACTCCCCCCTTAAAGAATCTTGAATTTAAATAAAGGAATTTTGGATTAAAGAAAAAAAAAGTTACCCCCAAAAAATATTGGGGTTAAAAAAAATTGCGTTGAAATTTTTAAAATTGCCATCCCCGGCAAAGGGCCAAAAAAATTGTTTATTTTGATGCCCCAAACACTCAAAAATTTTAAAAAAAACCCTTTTTGTGACTTTTGTTTGGGTAAAAGGCAAATTCCCATCGATTAAAAGTTAGAGTTGATTGGTATCGTCTTCAAAGGGTAAAAATTAATACTAACTTAAAACCCAATATTAAAGCACCCAAAATTTGGGGTTTAGATTAAAAATTTAAAAAAAACTTAACAAACCCTTTTTAAAAAAAAATAATACTATAATTGTTTTTTAAATTTTAAATAAGAATATACCCTTCCCTTACTACCCCCTTTAATTGTATGTAAAAAATTTCCCTTTCAATAAACCCCATCAAAAAACAATGGTTTCTCTAAACCCCGGGGTTTAACACTAAATTAAAGTTTTCCCCGAAAAAAATTTGCCCCTTTAAAATAATGCTTTTTAAAAATCCCCTTTTAAAAAAACAAATTTGAAAAAATTTTTTAAAACCCCTTTTAAACCCCCAATTGATTAAATTTTCTAAATTTTAACCCAATAAAGGAAAAATTTCCCCCCTCTTTCCCCAGTTTTCCTTTTGAAATTTCCCTTTTTATGTAAGTCTATTCAAAAAAAGATTTCCCAAAATTTCTAAAAACAAAGCAAATTAATGTTGGCCTAAAATAAATTGCAACATATAGAACAACATGAAATTTAAAAACAGAGAATTCCAATATTTTAAATATGCAATCCCAAAAAATTTTTCATGCAATTTTAATTTTTAAAAGGGTTGGGGAAAAAAAAAACTCCATAAGGATTTTTAAAATTTTAAATCAAAGAAAAAGAATAAAAAAAAAAGAGGGAAAAAAACCCCCCGGGATGAGTCCCTTTAGTATCGTCTTTTTTTTTTAAACCCTTTACTTTTCTTTTCTTTTCCCTTTTGGGTTCCCCCGGGCCCCCCGGCCCCTTTTTTCCCCTTGGCCTCCCTTTTTTTAAAATTCCTTTTTTTCTTTTTTTTAAAAACCCCTTTTTACCCGGTGTTCCTCTTCATGTAGGAGTATCCCCTTAAAAAAATTTGGGCGAAAAATTTAAAAAGATTTGAAGATATTTTTCCTTCGTGAAAATACGGTAACACCGGGCGTGTAGATAAACCCTGTTTTTTCTGAGTCAGTGAACTTTTGGGCATGTATATCCCCCCCCCGTTTTAATTGCTGTGATTCCTTTTTCTTTGTTTTTTTTTTTATACACGGTTTTTTTCAGGTTTTTTATTTCCCAAAAAAGTTTTGGTTGTCCCCCAAAAAAAATTCTTCCCCGTGATTCGGGGTGTTTCGGGGAAAATTTTTTAATTCCGATTCCTTTAACGGCCTTTTTTAAAAAACCTTTTTTTCCTTTAATTTAAAAATTTCCCCTTTTTCTTTCTTTTATCTCCCCCAAAGTTTTAATTTAAAATTTCTTTTCATTAAATCCCCCTTTTCCACCCCGAAAATGAAATTAAAAACAATTAAAAATCATAAAATTTTTTTTTTATTCCAATTATCTCAAAAAAAGATTTTTTTATCTCCCAAAATAAAAGTTAAATGATTTAAACGTCAGCTCCTTTTTTTCAAAGACCCTTTTTGTTCCCAAAATAGGGTTTAAGTTTTTCCATTTACCTTTAAAAAAATTTTTTTGGGTTTTTTTTAAATCCCCCCTTTCCCAAAAAGGGAAAAAGTTTTTGACCCCCAAAGGTGCCCCCTTTTATTTGAGGGTTTCCCCCAAAAAAAATTTAAAACCCGGGGCCCAAAAAAAACCCGCCCTAGCATTTTGGGGCTTGTTTCACCCTGGTTCCCCCAATGGGCCTAAATGCTTAAAACTCCCACCTTCCCCATGGGAACAAGTTGTCTTTGGTTGAGAAAACCGAAAATAGGGGTCCCCAAAAATTTATCGGAAAAAATTCTTTTTTTGTTACTTCGAAATTTGGGGCCCCCCCAGATAGAGCCATGTCGCAAAAAAGGGGACTCCGAATTGTAACTTTTTTAAAAATAAAATTCCCTTGGGAAAACTATGTTGATATCTTTTTTCAGTTGTCAAAAACATGGGTTCCCCAATCAAAAAATGTCCCCAAATTTTTGTTTTTCTTTATTAAAATTAAATTTTTGCAAAAGGGGTTCCACGATGAGGGGGGGTTTTGATCGCTTGGTCATTAAATTCTCTCGGATGGGCATTTTCACTTCCCTTAGAAAGAAAAGATGGGGGAATTTGTCAAAAGCGAAACTTTGCCCAAAAAACCCCCCTTTCAGGGGTAAATTTTTTGAGACCCCTTAGATTTTGCTGGCATAGTAATTTTGGAAATATTTATCCCTTTTTTGACCCGGAAATTTTCAATAGTCGCTGGACCCTTGTTCAATGGTAGGGTTTTAATTAAGCCCCCATAGGGCCTTGGGATTTCTCCTTGGCCCCAAAATTTGAGAATTATATTAAACAAAGGGATTCCCTTTTAAAACCTGGGGAAGGGGGACAATTTTGGGGAAATTTTTTAATGTTTAAATCCCATTTTCCCCCAAAAATGTGCTTTAAAACCAAAAAAAGGGGGGGGAAATTTTTGGGTCATTATTTAACCCCCGGGGGATATTTTTTCCAAATAAAAAATTTTTTCAATAATCAATTTCCCCAATTAAAATAAGTTGGTTTCTTCAAACGTATGAACCCCTTTCAAAATTTTTAGGGAAAAACAAAGAATCCCCCAAAACAAAAATCATCCATGTCCTCCTGTTTTCAAAGTCTTTAAAAAAACCTAACATAGCTGAAAAGGGCTATGCATTAAAAACCCCAAAAGGGACCTCCCAAAAAAAACCTAGGGAATGTGAAAGTAGTTTTTCTTATCTTCGGGGATTTTATTGGAAAACCCCATCCCAAGAAAAAAGTAGAATAATTTCCGAACCTCTCCATTGATACAAAAGGCAAAGGAAAATGGTCCCTTTCGTGGGTTTATTTAATTTGGAGTCAATGTGGGTCCCCCCTCACCGTCCTATTGGAAGCTCATTATTTCATTTGGGGGCCCGTTTATTCCCCCTTTTTGGCACCCCGGACTGGGGTTTCCCCCGAAATTTTAAAAATAGGGTAAATTAGCCCAACGTCTAAAACTTGATTACCTCTTTCTTAACGACTTCTTTCATGTTTGGATTAAGTCGTCTTTGAGCTTGCACCACAAGTTTGAAATTGTCTTCCATCAGGATTTTGTGTGTGCAAAAAATATGGACTAACCCCTTGGATACCCGAGATTTTCCATGCCAAGGCACACTTATGCTCCTTCAAGATCTTCAAGAGCTTTTCCTTCTGAAAATGGTTAGCCCGACTGCAATGATGACCGGCAACTGAGAGTCTTTCTCTAAGAAAGCATACTCCAGTAGTCAGGGAGTTGCTTCAGTTCCAGAATTGGAGGATCTTCAATAGAGGGCTTCAATCTAGTAACATCTCCTGCATCAATATTCTCCTTTCTTTTTTTTAACCCAAGTTCTTCCTTGCCATCAAGATGAGTCAACATTTCTTGTACTGCACAATCATCTGTCTCTTCAATATCGCATACTCTCAAACTCAACTCTAATGGATCCTTGCATAAGATATCTTTCCACAACAGTATTAGTCAAATCAATTGCATAACAAGTATCATCAGAACTCACCGATTTCTTCATCACAGCCGGTATCTGTATCACTAACTCATCTTCCCCAATGCGCAGCACTAATCGGCCTCAGCCACATCAATGATTGCTCGGGCTATGGCTAAAAAGGGACGTCCCAAGATCAGAGGAACTTCAGTGTCAACATCCATGTCCAGGATCACAAAATCAAACCGGGAAGATGAAAGTCTCTACTTTCACTAATACATCTTCAATAACCCCTCTAGGAAACTTCACGATCAGTCTGCCAAGTGAAAAACTCATTCGTGTGGGCTTTGGCTCCCCTAATCCCAGCTTTGAAAAGTGAATATGGCATCAGGTTTATACTAGGCCCCAAATGCTAATGCTTTTTTACGGGTAGATTACCAATGAAACATGGTAGGTGAAACTCCTGGATCTTTCAATTTCTTTGGAAGCTTGTTCAGTAAAATCACAGAACAACCCGTACCAATTGTTGCAGTGGAGATCTCTTCCATCTTCTTCTTATTAGACAACAAATCTTTCAAGAACTTGGCATACCTAGCCATCTGAGAAAGGGCTTCCACAAGTGGTAAGTTGATGTGTAACTGTTTGAACAAATCCAGAAACTTACCAAAATGTTCCCAATCTTTGTCATTCCACAGCCTTGCAGGATATGGAAATGGGGGTTTATAGGGCTGGACGATAGGTGTCTTCTTAGCTTTTGAGTCTTTTGTTCTTTCCTCTATAATTTTGCCTTTTTCTGCTTTATTAGTGGTCTCGCCCTTATCAACAGTCTCATTCCCCTTCCTAACAATAGGAGTTTCCCCACACTTATCTAATTTCACTTCCTTTCCACTCCTAAGAATCACTACCTTTACGTGTTCCCTTGGGTTGGTCTTTGTATTTCTAGGGAGAGACCCTTGTGGTCGCTCAGCAAGCGCTTTGGAGATTTGTCCCACCTGGTTTTCGAAATTGTGGATTAAGGCTTCATGATTTCTTAGAGCTGCCTCTGTGGACTGCTGGCATTGCTCCGACGTTTGAATGAACTTCACAATCATATCCTCAAGACTAGATTTCTTTTCTTGGAAAGGAGGTGGAGCTGGTCTTTGGAATCCTGGAGCAGGTGCATTACCCCTTGGAAATTGCTGATTACTCCATGAGAAATTGGGATGATTGCACCACCCTGGATTATATGTGTTGCTATAGGGATTGTTCTATGGCCTTGTGGGGTTCCCACATACTCAACATGCTCTTGCACTTCAGATACCACATTGTTGGAATGAGGTTCAGTTGACCAATATTGGGATGGTTGAGATACAGCCATCCTTACAACTTTTGAAGCGAGCGCATCCACTTTTGCTACAATTGCTGTCATCAAATCGACCTCATAAATACCCGCTGCCCTATGCTTTTGTCTACATGGCATCACTGGTGATTATTTTTTGGCCATGTTCTCAAACAAACTCAAGACTCTTTCGGTGTCTTTACATTCGGAGTACCCCCAGCAATAGCATCAATTGTCTGTCGAGTTACATAGTCAAGCCCATTATAGAAGGTAGAAACTTGTAGCCAGTTAGGCATTGGTGATGTGGACACCGCCTAGAAGATCCTTGAATCTGATTCATGCTTCATGCAGGGGCTCGTGGTTTAGTTGGGTGAATGATGTGATATCATTTCTCAACTTGGCAGTTTTCGATGGTGGGAAATAATAGTCCAGGAAAGTCTCCGCCATCTGGGTCCAAGTGGTTATGGAATCCCGGTTTAGTGAACGAAACATTGCCTTGCTTTCCCCGAAGAGTGAAAGGGAAAAGTCGCAATTTCAATGCTTCCTCAGATACCCCGTTTTACTTGACAGTTGCGCAAATATCCAAGAGCATTTGGATGTGCGCATGAGGGTCCTCATCAGGCAAACTGTCATACTGGCATTGATTGTGAATCATGTGCATTGTAGAGGCTTGATTTCGAAGTTGTTGGCCTCTATTGCGGTTGCACAATACACGAACCAGTGCTACCCAAGTAGGTCGGCCATATTCAACCATCGTCCTTCGTTCCCTACCATTGGTTCAGCTTCTATATTACCAAGGGTGATAGAAGCTTCTTGTCAGCCACTGATGTTGCTTCTTCACTTTCCAAAGGTTCGTCAAAATTCAAATTCCTTACTATCTCCTCAGTACTTTTCAATCGCCTTCTAAAAGTTCAGTCAATCTCAGGATCAAGGTCAAGAAGCTTAGATGAAGAGCTCCTTGTCATAAACTGCGAAAAAACAAACGATGAACTTAGTTTCCTCAACAAATTTGAATGGAAGCACGAATGAAACTAAGAGAAATAATTAACAACAAAAAAAAATTATAGTTAAAGTAGTAGGCATCAAGTTTTCCTAATATTAAAAGTCCCGGGCAACGGCGCCAAAAATTTAGTTGACAATCTGATCATTCTAACAAGTTAAATCCTATACTCAATCCTAGCTTACGATCAGTTCTCAGGTAAGTATACCTATCAATTAGCAATATAGCATTGGAGTATAGGTATCGATCCCACAAAGATTATAAGTACTAGTATAAGGACTATCCTACTATTTAACTTCTCACTATTGATGAACTCAATTACCCTACTTACTGATTAAATCTGAAAGGAACGAATTAAATGATCAGATTGAAGATATTCAAATACTCCTTTAGTTAATTCAATTATCTAAACATACCCACCAAGTTCCACCCCTAATTATCATGCAACTTTTATTCAATTACAAACTTTCCAATAATTAATACACAACATCTCTGATCTACGGAGTTTCTTACACTAGATTAAGGTCTTTCTCAAGATCAATAATCCTTAATCCTAATTAAGTCAATTAAGATCTCTCTTTAATTAACATAATTAAGATTGCAATAAAATCCTAGGACTCTCAATTGAGCCAGACCACCATGACCTCATTCAATACAGAAAACCTCCTATAACCTATCTCTAAGATTACAAGTAGTCTTTTTATTCATGCCAGATCTACTCTATTAAGCGATTTCTCAAATCTTATTAACAGAGATCTAATTCAATCCTAATACTGCGCACATATCAAGATAAACAAACCATGATTGCAACATGAATAAACTTAAAGATCATGATTAATCATTGAAACATTAACAAATCCGTTACATAACAATTAGGGGTTTCTCGAGGGATCAGGTATAAAAAAATTAACTACTCATGGTTCTAATGAAAAGAACAAAAGGGAAAATATTAGAATCCATAAATAAACCCAAACACAAAGATCTTGACTTCGATTCTGGAAACTCTTCTAACTTCTCTTCTCTAGGGTTGTTCTCGTGCCGCCTCCTCCCTCTTTCTCTTGGGTTAGTTCTATTTATACTCTTAAGGGAATGGCCCAGGATCTTCAGCTAGAAAGATACAAATATATCTTTCCTTTTCCAAGTAAATCTTGAAAAGTGAATAACATACGCCTGACACGCCCACCAACACGACCAGATTTCAAACCGTGTCTCCCTCTGGTCGATAATCTGCAATTCCTCATCCTTGTTCAGTGTGTGGCACGACTAGATTACAAACCGTGCCAGGTTTTGGACTCTTCCATTTCTCCTCTACGTCTGCCACAGCTTCAAGCACACCCATGTCACAAGTCGTGCTTCCTTTCCAAGTGACAAATTTCATCCTCAAGCGTGCACACGATTCATGACACGGGCGTGGCTTTCCCTATGTTGTCCATAAGTAGCTTTAACTTGATCTTTTGAGCTTCAATCATGCTCCTTTTGCTATCTTTCCACTTCTCTTTAGTATTATACCCTGAAACTAATATAATTATCTGTTAAGTACCAAATCTACATTGATTTTATTAAAAAGATTACACAAATTCATCATTAACACCCATGATTTATAAGGATTAATTTACTCTTATCACCCATCATTGAGGTAAATGTCTAAAGCAAGTGTACTACCCTCACTCTACTCAAAAAATGACCTATGCGATCTTCTACTTCCCTCTCTAGCTTATACCACACTAGTAAAGCACTACCTTGAAGGTCCTACTGCTTGCACCACTGTAACCCAAGGGGGAAGCAACCCCTTAACGATATTGAATAAGGTGGGCTATAAGCATGCGGGAGGAAGAAGAAGATTGAACCTCCATTTTTGCATCTAAAATGTGTGTTTGTAATTAGTTGAAATGAAAATCAGAAGACTGTGAATGATTTTTAGGGTAAAAGATTGGAAGTGATTTAGAGAATTTAAAGAGGATTTCAAGTGTTTAGAGAGAGCAAAAGTGTGCATTTTGAGCGCCTCATTGCCTTTTATAGGCAATTGATGGTAATTATGTGAAAGCATGCACAAAAACCTATGACACATAATCTCACTATGTGTCCTAATACTAGAGTGGAACAACATGATCGCCTTCACTTTTGCAAGTGTATTCCTCCTCGAGGACACACATGTCATTAAGCATTAAATGTGCTCATTAGCACATGCATGGACAAGATTTGAAATTGACTATTAAAAAGAAATGTGAGCGTCATAAGTGTGCTCCATGAACTTCTTTAGCCAACATGGCTTGAGGTGCCAACTCTCTAGTCAACCTCTTGGCTTCACCTACTCTCCAAGTATTGGTAGTTCATCCTAAAGTAAAGCTTAAATTGGGTCTATTACCTCAACTCGATTACAATTCCAAAATTAAAGGAACCTTTCCTCTATTTGATGAACTCCATTCAAGTTGCCCTTAACTCGAAGATAGCCTACCTAATGCACAAACCTTAATGCTTTAAATGCCAAGGTTGGACCTATTGCGCCATCTTGAAGGATGTGCCTACTAGCCAAAGCATTGACCGCCTAATACATCACAACTCATCTAACATGCTTAGAGGCCTACCTTGGTTTTTGACTCTCTTGCCACCTAATCACCAATGAAAGTTAAGAGTAAGTATTGATAAGCTTTTTATCCATAGGCCTTAAAGCCCAACTCGGTAGGTCTATCATAAGTCAAACAAGCTCAAATAAGAGTTAGTTGAGTTAAATATGCAAAGTATATCAAATCTTTAAGATACACTTGAACATATCTTTACATGATGAGTATGAATAACTATGAGAAATATACACTTGCTATAAATATTTCACAACACCCTCTATTGTAAATACCTCACTACAACAAAGTTAACTTTTAGTGATAGAAATTTCTATCTTTGAAAATGCTAATTTTGTTGCAAAAAAAAAACCTTTAGAGACTGAATTTCTATCACAAATTTTTGTTGCGAAAATTATTGTTGCTAATTCTATTTAGTGATAGATTACACATCTGACGTAAATATGCAACAAAAAATCTATCTCAATTCTATCACAAAAAAAGTTAACAAAATTTTCAATGAAATAAAATTAAAGACAAAAGATTTCATCACAAATTGGTAAAATTACATTAAATGACAATTCATTTATTTTAATTAAAAATATGATAACCTAGCTAAAGCACCTCACACCATAATAATTTCACTTACACATTAAATAACTTATTAATTATCCCTTATTAGTGTGATTAAGTCTCTTTCCATTAAGATTTCCTAGGAGGTCACCCATTATAATAGTGTTTTTTCCATGAGCACGCTTAACTTTTTGAGATTTGTGTAACCTATAACTACAACACCAATCTATGTTTTTGTGATTAAAGTTACATTTTTCTTATGTATAATTAATAATGCATAACAAAATATCTAACTTATAATAAATTATATATATTAATGATATAACATATATCTTATTATTTAAAAATATTATTTATTATATTATATACTTATATATTATTATATAAATTTACATATAATAAAACTTTAAATATATAAGCTTGATCATTTAATACTTTCATAAATATATTTTATGATATTAATATATCAAATAATATATAATATTTTATATATAAGATTAATCTGTCTCTAAAAATTATTATTTTAAAAATAAATTTAGAGGCAAATTTGTGATGGTTTTTTTAGAGTATACATATAGCATGAATATTTTAACATTTATCATTATAATATTGATGACAAAAATTTTCCATTTCTATAAGGTAAGCTTATATTTTTTACATTTTGAAACAAATTTGTGATGGAATTCAAAAATAAATATTGTGCCAATTTTTTGTCCTCTAATGGAATCAGAGACAAAATTGTGACAAATTAAATCCTTCATAAATGGATTGGTAATTTGTCTCCAATTCCATTGTAATAACTAATAAAATTATAAAAATATGCCCTTTTTCATGTAGTAAAAAATTTGTTGCAAATCCATCATAGATTAATACTTTCAAATATAGATTTTTTCTATCACAAAATTTCTATCTCTAAAGCTTAGTTTTCTTATAGCACTTGATCAACCATAAGGTAAGGGACTAAATTCTTTTCACTCACTCTTACTCATTCTTTGCTACTGCATTCTTTATGTTTGTCTAACTTGAGCATCAAAATCTAAATGCCAAAGACAACTCCAGTATCTAAAGCTCACGCTTATTGATTTTGCAGGTCTCATCATCTTCAATTCGAAGTTTAGATTAGGCTCAAGATCCTAGTAGTAAGAAACCAGTAACCCTATGCTTATAAACATCCCCCAATTTTGATATTGTGCGTCCTATATTTCTTCCTAAAACTTTATAAAAATCTTTCTCTTCTTACTATGAATTCATCAAATCCATTTATCTGTTTCACATTTCTTCTAAATTTTTGTTTTAAAAATTCAAGATTTCTAAAGCTTCCAAGTAGCCCTATGTTCACTCTACAATAAGTTTCTTAAACCATGTAATTTATTCCAAGTAAGCCTTCCGTGTACTAATTTATTTCTAGACTAGTTGACTCAAATGTAGTATCCTAAACAATGCTTCATGATTTGGATATGAGCATAAACCATGAATTTGTTTAATAAAATCTTTGTAATGTGTGCATAAGAATGAAGACCACGATAGTATATTTATATGTGTGTGGGTGCGCGCTGAAAAACGTCCTCTTGCTTAGTGAATATTGTGTTTAAAATGGTAACATTAGTAGATGGTAACATTTCCTAGAATAAATGCCTTTGTTGTCTAGAAATCTAGTAAAATATAACGTTTAGGGGAAAATATTAGAAAATAGACAATGAAAAAACAAAATTTGGACATAATGATAATATTCTCATCATAACTAACCATATTAGACTAAAACACAAAGCCGCAATGATTTTTGGATTTGGGACATCGTATGTGTAAAATTTCATCCATACAAGCAACACAGCCAAAAATTAATTAAAAATAAAAAATCACAAATTACTACCTAAGTACTATGGACCTTAAACTAGATGACAAGAAAATTGGGGAAGTTTTCTTATCGACTCGATCATCCTACTAACATTTGTTGTGCATTCCACCTTCCACATTTCACGTGTCTTCGCTCCAAACTCGAGCGTCCCTACAACTACACTCTCTAGAAGCCACCGTAAACAATTCTCGACGGGAAATTTTATAAGAGGGGTCCATTAAACTGATTCCTGGACATGGTATACTTGAAAAATCACTCACCCACTCTGGCTACTTAGCTTTATTAGTCAGATATGGTCCTCAGGTTCTATAGATTCACCCTTTTGAAGAAGGGTCTTTTGTGGGAGAGGGGGTATCATGGGTAGGCAAGTACAAAAAAATAAAATAAAAAATTAGGATCACGATAAGTGAAGATAGAGAAGGTGCAGACAGCGGTGTCATCGTTAGTGAAGTAGATGTAGGGGTTTGGAATTTGTTGTCGACGAATATATCTCAAAAGACACAATATCCAATATATTCCTTAAGCAACTTTATACGCCCCATGTGATAGTGTAAATTTAAACATAAAATTATTCTCTAGTATGAAAATCTAATATAAAATTGGAAGTCCCCAAATGAAATCAAGCTAAGGTCTTTAGAGGAAGCCACATATATACTTCTAGCTGCATAATAGAAAAACAATGAATATATATACACAAATATATTATATCAGCCTGGATTTCAAGCAGCAGTTCTCTTCATTTTAGAGAATATTTAGTTTTAAATTTTTTTTTTCTCTATATTTTAATATTCTTCTTTATACGTATCCCTTCATCAAACTCTAACCATGTGGATTTTGTATTGTATCAACGGTTGAAGCATTGTAAAAGGTAGTCCAATTGGGGTTTTTAAATCCTCATGAAGAACAGGATCAAAAAAGTATACTTCCTTTGTAAATGTCTTAGGTTTGTGCTTGGACTTACTCTTTTTAACTCGTCTAGGAGGAAAAAAAAAAAAGGAAAAGAGAAAGGAAAAAGGCTGACCTTAATTAGAAAATTTTGTAGAATTACATATCTAATGAACTTAAACGTGATATCATTATATTTGGTTGGCCGAAAAGGAAAGGCATCTTTCCTTCTGTATCTTCATTTCCTTCTCTCTTTCTTTTTTCCCATGGTGAATCTAGGAATATCTCTCCCATTTCATTCTTTCAAAGTTTTCATTCCTTCCAACCAACCAACTGATTTATTTCTTGCAATGCAACCTCTATAACAATCCATGTTTTTTATTAATAGTATTATGCTTTACCAAAACACAAAAAAAGAAAAAAAAAGAAAAAAGATAAGAAAAAGGAACTATCAATCATCTGTGTTTCAAGCAAACTTAACACACCTCTAAACAAGTAATCATGGCCAAACAATCGTAGCAAACCCCCGTCGTTTCATACACCCATCTATCTTCCTACCCCTAGTCACCATAAGCACGTAGTTTTACTTAAAGTATCTTCACCTTCAACAAAATCAACACCACCTTACATACCCCTTCTTCAACCCCACAAACCCTTTTTCAGAAAACCAAAATTCATCTAAGTCAGTTATAAGGGCCATGGAGGACTCACATCTTTTGATTATTCTTCTTCTAAGACCAACCTTCATTTGCGAAGCAACCGAGACGGTTAGGTGGCTAACAGACATATGGAGGTGAATCCAGAGCACCCCTGAGCGGCTTTTGAGGAATTCGAAACTAGCAAGTTGATAAGAAAAGAGTTGGAGAAGAGGATATAACTACAAGTACCCTATCCCCCAAAAACGGGGCTCCGGGCTTCCATGGGGATCAGGGACCCACCCTTTGTTGCCATCAGAGCTGACATGGATGCTCTTCCAATTCAAGTTCCCTCTCTCTCTCTCTCTCTCATCTCTCTACATCTCCCATAATCTATCGTTTTACTTCCTTTTCGCTTCCTACACTATTTTTTACATTTCAACTTAGGGATTGCCCAAAACACGTTGATTTATGCATAGCTAATATTATAGAAAATGAAAATTTTGTTTCAAAATTACAGAATATATTATAATTAACTCAATAAGCCGGATTAATTAAATTTGAAAAACCAAGGAACTATTTCATCAATGCAAAGTTTTGCGAAATAATTTCGTATAACATGATTTTCAAGTAGATCTTATTTTTTCATAAATACTAAATATGGTTATAAGATCAATTTAATTTTTAATCATGTTTCTGATATTATAGATACACAGGCTTTGTTTTTCATTTATAAATCAGCATGGGTAATCAAGGTTTTTTAACCTCTAGATATATCATTATATAAATCAATATAAAAAAGTGGTGGATCTCGGATCGAATGGGTTATTTACATAAGTGTGGATGAGCATGCTTTAATTTGGGTTTTTAACTATTGTCGATAGAAAAAACCTTTGGGGATCTTTTAGTAAATTTTTTCGTACTATGTAATATAAGTAAAAAAAAAATGGCCCAGTGGTGCAGAAAATAAAAGGGAGACGACCAAAACCCGTGATATTCACTCTGTGGTTTTTTTTTTTTGTTTTAGTTTAAAGGTGGGTTTTATTACTTAGTGTACTTTTTTTATAACATTTTCATTAGGAGGCTGGGGATGGGAAATAAAAGCAAAGTACCAAGGAAAATGATGCATGTGGACACGACAATGTGGCTATGCTTTCGGCGGGCCCAAAATTCTGAAACGAGAAATTTTTGAAGGTTTGTTCCCTTTGTATATATTTTTACCCAAATAATCGGTACAGGGAAATGTTCAAATCAACCTTCATTTTGGGGAACAATAGATACACATACATACATAATATACATTTTAATATATATATATATATGAAAACCAAACCCAAGCAAACTGCTTTTCTAACTGAATCATGAACATCCATTGGATAATATTTGTATATGAAAAGAGGTCAAAATATGAAGGATTTGTAAGAATTTCGTTTAAATTCACCCCCCTTTTTTTTTCCCCATTTCCAAGATTAAGAAAAGCAAAATAACACTTGCAATATCATTTATCCTTTCAAGCTTTCAGATTAAAATTTCATTTTTCTAATCATTAATTTTCCATATAGAAAAGTTTGATTAAAAAATACTACCTATTAAGTCCACCATCACTCCCTTTATTTGATGAATTTTAGACTATTATACAAAGTTGGAGTTGAATACAAATTTCAGCTTAATAATATTTCATATACAAGATAGGATAGATAAATATAATATATTTTGAGCGACCGAAGTTAACAGAAGTTTTTTTTCCATCAGAATCCTCAATTCTCGATCTATTTCTTGACCAATTGAGAAAAAAAAATCACTCGGACTACTGTATATATGTCTTGATTTTTTAGATTCTACTACTTTTACTCGGAATAAGTGGTCCATGTATGAAATGAAAATTTTATCAAATTAACAAAATATAGTTTTTTGAATGGACTTAACTCCCTGGGGAGCAACAAATGCTCGTACACTGGCATATGTAATAACGATTGTTACTAGTGTCTTAATATAAATCAATTACAAATTTAGTGTCGACCTACTTGTTTCCCCATATTTAAATTCGTAACTGTAGCGCTTATCCCAGGAAACGATATCTTGAGTTCTCTCGTTGATCCCTAAAGTCTAATGATGAGTGAAAGGTAAACTTTTTATAGGTAGTTTCCCGATAACAAAAAAAAAAAGGGTGTCGTTTGGTTTTGCCGAAAAACATTTTTCAAAACTTTTTTATATTTATTATAAAACCAAAACTTAAGAATTATCAAACATTATTTTAGTAATCTTTAGAGAGGTTTCAGTTGCTAGAAGCATTCAAATACTTAATATTAGAGACAAATAAGTGGGAAAAAGAGAAAATTCTATGAAGAGATTTCATCGGACAAAAATCAATAATCATAGCAGGAGAGAACGAACATATGTAAAATTATTATGATGCTCCATGTAATGTAACTTTGATTATTCCAAATGCCCCTATAACTTGAAATTTATCGTCAAAACATATGCCAAGTGTAATGATGATATTAATTTGCAATGCTTGAAAAATAGGCAATACCTTTTTGCAGTCTTCAGTTGATATTCATTAGGGTGTGTCCAGCCCAGTGATGGAGGACTCATGCTGGCACAGTTTTCCTGCAGTTGAGTGTCATTAATAAGTTCCAATAAGAAAGTTACTACGATAAAATGAATGGGTCGTAGGAGGTAATCTCGAATTAATCATAAATTTCAACTTTTCTGAGTGTCCTGATGAGTAATTTTCTCCTCACGCACTTATACGTGAATGTCAGAAAGCAGTCATAAATGAAAGAGTGTCCAAGACTAATGTGTTAAAATAACTCTGATCTATTGGGACAACGTAAGACTCCTGTGTTAAAATATCTGGTCTGGATTTAGCAGTTGGAACGAAGGGTGCATGCATATAAGACAAAAACAAGCAAAAAAGAGAGGACAAAATACATCAGATTTAACGAAACCCCTAAAGAAACCCAAGTGAAAAAATCAAGCAATAAAGGCCCT
>JBBMOL010002116.1:0-28407 GCA_037954665.1 Laguncularia racemosa
TACCCCGAAGATACCACCATTAACACGGTCGGCTTTAACCCATGTTGAGCAACATGGTCCCCACATGACCGGGGTGAATAAATTATAAAGTAATTACCTATTTATTTAACTTCAAATTAAACAAATTTTCCCATGCAACCTAGATAACTAGTAAGGTCTTAGGGAAATTAAAATGAATAGGATTAAGGAGTTTAAGAATGATATTGATCTTAGATTGAATACCAATAAGAGCATGCTAATGTGTACAGATTTCCAATTTAGGTTAAGTCCAAGATCGGGAAGTGCTTAAGGCTAGGATCCAAGGTATGTGTAACTTGTGTGATTATCTGTGTTTGTTTATGTTAGTACTTTGTATTTGAAATTGTTTAAAGTGAACAATTCGGTTTAAGTTTTTAATTTGATATGTATGTGTGCTTGGCTTGGCTTAGGAGCTCTTTAGTGGCAGATCCTAGGGAGTTCCTAATGACCCTTGTGTGGCGTTGTCCCTACTAGAGTCGTGGTTGGAAATGATTGGTTAGATGATGTTTAAGTGGTTAAGTTTTACATGCGTGTGGGGCCTTTTAGTGCAGTTTCCATCACTAAGTTCAAGGGGGTTAAGTGTACATTGGGTGTGGGCCCCTGTAGTGGTATTTCCCCATCACCAAAAGTTTAAGTGGACATGGTTATGGGGCCCGTAGTAGCAGTTCTCATCACCAGGTTTAAGTGTACATGGGTGTGGGGCCCATAGTGGCAATTCCCATCACCAAGTTTAAGGATTAAGGGATCATGGGTGGGGGCCCTAAAAGTAGCGGTTCTCATTACAAGTCATGCTCCAATATGTTAGTGTGTTAAAGGGGTCATGAGTACCCTGTTGTTTGCTTGTGGATATAAAATTATTTATGAAATGGTTGTTTGTGTTTAAGTTCTACATGATGTATATGACACTTGTTTATGTTTGTTCATGTGTATGTGTTTGTGTTATAATACTGGGCATTAGTCACCCTTCAGGGAATCATTTTTAGTTGTAGGTGTTGAGGGAGATGAAAGCTAGAAGATGACTTGAGTTTAGGTGAACCCCGAAAAAGGAAGACGAAGAGTACCATTATTATTATGGTGATTAAGTTTTAGAAAAATTATGCTAATTTAACTGTAACAGACAATATCTTTGAGGGAAAGTTATTTTGGTGTTTAAAGACTTCTGCTGTATTAGATTTTCAAATTTTGGCTTATGAGGTATTTGAATTTTGAGGATGTGAATGTTTTATTTGGGAGTTACAAGCTTAAATGTATTAGAGTTGGTTTTAGAGCCTTAAGTGTTCTTGTGAGATAAAGGGGACGTGGAGGCCGTAACACGGCCCCGGGTTTTGGGGTGTTCAATTGTAAATTGTCATGAGATGATGGATCATTGAAATAATTTTTTTTTTCAAACATGGTTTTAATTTGAATGGATTATAAATATTCAAAAAAATAAGTAATACTGAAGATCACAACATTATTTCGATTCCTTTATAATACATTTTGGATTGAGAAATTTTCATAATAATTATATATGTCTATTTATGAAAAATTTGATCTAGTTTTAATCCTAAGCTTATTTCAAAACTTTGACAACTGTTTTCAACTAATTGGTTAATATTATTTATACAATTTATGGGAAATTTTTTTGTATGTTGTATGATTATGGGCTTATGAATATATGAACTTTGTGTAAATGATTATGGTTTATTTGATAGAGTTTGTTTGTCCTTTAGGTAGGTTAAGCTTGAAAAACATTTGTAATTTTATATTTATTTGAGTTGGTGTCCCATAGCTAAAATTTAATTTTTAGAGTATCAGATTTCCCAAGTTTTAGTTAAGAATTCCATTTTTATATTTATTTATTTGTTTTCTAAATAGGTGTTCTAGAAATTCATAAAATTTTTAATATAAATGGAAGAGTGGAGGTTTATATTTATTAAAAGACACAAAAGAAGTTCAGAAGACCTAAAGAAATTGCAATTTGAGTTAATGAATTTAGGTAGCATGACCCTCAAGTGTTGGCCTAAGTTGGCCTATTTTTTGCAAGCCATGATCATTGCATAGTTATTTTATTATTGTTGTTGTTTTTTTATTGTATATAAATATTGTTTAAATGAAGCAATAGTATATTGCTAGGTGATACATAATGAAACCCCCTAAATATATTAAGTCAAATAAATTTATAATGCCCTTTAGTTATAAATTATAAATTGTCAAGAATTTTAATGTGAGTCAGTATAACTCTATTGTGTGCTTACATTAAAATTATTGTAATTTTTTTTAATGTTTTTCCTTGGTTAACTTAAATTAAATTGTTAATTTGTTAGCTCAACAAAGGGGTTAATAATTTAATGGGTTAGGGGTTGGGTTTTAAAACATGAATTTGTTTTAGAGAACACTTAATGGAAAAACCAAAAGTCATATAGATTTACAATTGGAAATTTAAAGGGCCCTACTAAAAAAAATTATATATGTAGGTACAACTCAGTTGTGTGCATATTAATTTTATTTGGGATTTTGGACCCACTAAGGAACCTCCCAACAAGGTTCCTAAAAACTAAATGGTGGGGGCTACTAGGTTCAAAAAATGTAGGAGTAAAATTTAAAAAGGACTTCTATTAAATAAATCATTCATAAATATAAACTTAGGTTTTTTTTAATGTAGTCTTAAATGGCAAATAGAAAAAAATCTTTCGCTACAAACTATATTGGGATAGAGATAATCTCTTTATTGGACCAAATTTCCTTGAATGGTGTGAAACATTAACAATTGTCCTTAGGAAATGAAGGGAAATTTATACGTCCTAGAAGGTAAGAGGTTAAAGAATCGAGCAAGGATGCCACCATTGCACAATATAGGCATATAAAAAATACCAAGAGGACTCTATTGATGTCTAGAGTCTCATGTTGTCTACAATTTCACCTGAGTTGCAAAAGTAGCATGAAAATGTTTGCAAGAGAAATATATACTCACTTGTAAGAGTTATTTCAAGGGGAAGTGCATGGGCTAAGTGGTATGTACATCATGAACTTTGTTTAACTGTAAAATGGTTGAAGGGAGCCTTTTTAGGCCCCATGTACTCGAGATGATAGGGTACATAGAGAGGCTTGAGAACATGGCTCCAAGTTTGATGACAACTTGGCCATCAATCTATATTGTACTCTTTACTAGTTTTTCTCCCAATTGTCATGAATTTCAACATGTAACATGGAGAGGTCTCTAATAGACCTACTTATTATGTTGAAGACAGTAGAAAAGGACATGAAGTCCAAGACAAAGGCACCTTAGCAAGTTCTCTTGTTTGTTAAGTCTAAAAAGAGAAAGGTTAGTGGAAATAATAATTCCAAGGCCAAGCAAGTAAAGAAGGTTGAGTAGCTTAGGCAAAAGAAGGGATAACAAAGTCCAATTATGATGAGAAGGATGCTGTCTATTTTCATTGTGGCAAGAAGGGCCACTGGAAGAGAAATTACATTCAATTCAAGAAAAAGATGTCAAGAGAGGGTAATTCCTTAGGTATCTGTTGATTATGATCACAATCACTCAAATTAAAAATCCCTTTCTATGACTCTCTATTACGATCAAGTAGGCAAGTGCACCTATCGATTATAATAGTATAGAGTTGAGTTCGGGTATCGTCTCCTCAAGGATCAGCAAGTACTAATACTAACTCTAAACCAACTATCTAACCGCACAAATTTCGAGAGGTTTCAGATTAAATTAAGAATACTTAACAAAACCTTTAGCAATTAAAAATAATACTATAACTTGATTATTAATCTGATAACTAAGAATATACTCTACCCTTACTACTCCTCTAATTGTCATGTAACTTTGCCCTTTCAATAAACTAGTTAACAAGCAATGGTTATCTCTAAACCGCGGAGTATCTAACACTAAGCTAATGTTTTCCAAAATCATTAGCTCCTAACCCTAATCGCTTTGATAAAGATCCCTCTTCTATCAAAATCAATTAGAATTGCATTAACACTCTTGAACCTGAATTAGAAACAAATTATCTAATTTAACCTAATACGGAAAATTCACGTTCTCTATCCCTGATTACATACGAATTCCTTTATTCATGTAAGATCTATTCAAACAAGAGATTTCCCAATCATCTTCTAAGAAATCAATGCAAACTCAAAAGTTGGCCATACATCAAATTAGCAACACTAGACGAACAACATGAATAAATTTAGAGAATTCCAATATTCATTAACCATGTAATCAATCCCATATTACATTTACAATTAGAATTCATAAGGTTCGGGAATGAAAACAACTAGCCACTAAGGATTTTTAAGATATAACTCAATGAAATAGAATGAAAAAGAAAGAGAAAACCCCTGTGCATGAGTCCTTCAGTGTCGTCTTCTTCCTTTCTCATCCTTTCATCTTTTCTTTTCTGTCCTTTTGGCCTCCTCGGCCTCCTCGGCCTTTCGGCCTCTTAGCCTCCTCTTTTGAAACTCTCTTCCTCTCCTTGTTTTTTCTCTCTCTCAAGACGACTATTTATACCCAGGGTAGCTTCCTCTTTGGCGTGTAGGAGTATCCTTCAAATATGGACGAAAAGATTTAAAATCGATTTGAAGATATCTTTCCTTCGATAGACACACGGTCATACTACACGGGCGTGTAGATAAAACGTGTATCTCTCTAAATCAGTGAACTCTGGGCGTGTATATCCACACGACCGTTTGTAATAGCCGTGTATTCCTCTGTCTTCTTTGTTCTTCATACATGGTTGATTACAGGGTGTGTATTCCAACCGTGTACGGTCTGTCCTGAAAACTCTTCTTCACGCTGATATACGGTCGAATACACGGGCGTGTATCGAACCGTGTGTCTCTGATTCCTTCACACGGCCGTTTGTAAAACCGTGTGACTTCCTTAACTTCAAAGCATTCCCTTTTTACTTGCTTTTATCTCCAATTCGTCTTGAATTAAATACTTTTCATCAAATCCTCCTTTTCCACACATGAACATGAAATATAAATCAATTAAGCATCATAATCTTATTTTCACTCCCAATTATCTCAAAAATTGACTTAATCATCTCCAATTATAAGAGTTAAATAGATTTATCAGTATCTTTATGATTGAATGTAATCTTTCTATTTCTTCTACATGGGTCATAGATACAAGATGTGGTTTTCATATTTGTGTTGACTTGTAGAGTCTAAGTAAGAGCATGAAGTTGTCCAAGGGAGAAGTGGACCTATGAGTGCTAATGGAGCTAAGGTTGTTGCTTTAGTTGTAGGGACTTATAGCATTTCTTTACTTACTGGACTAATGTTAGAATTAGAGAATTGTTTCTATGTTCCAAGTTTCACCAAGAATGATACCAAGGAATTTGTTTTTAATTTTAAAGACAAAAGTTGTTCATTTTATTTTAATGAGATTTTTCTTGGTGATGGAATGTTGATTAATGGTTTTCATATTCTTAATACTTGTAAACTCGTTCATTACATTGAGATTAAGAACTTTAAAATGTGTTATTCCAATTTAACATACTTGGGATCATAGATTTGGCTATGTAAATGAGAAATGCTTAGTGAAGTTTCATTTTGAAGGGTATTTAGATTCATTTGATTTTGAATCCATAGATACTTGTGAAGCATTCTTACAAGGTAAAATGACTAACAAACCTTTTCCCAAAGAAAAGAAAAAGGACAAAAAATTATTAGAGCTCATACACAGTGGTGTGTGTAGGCCACTTTTCAACTTAAGCCAAAGGTGGATTTTCTTACTTTGTGACTTTTATTGATGATTTAAGTAGGTATGGATATATCTACTTGATGAGGTGTAAGTAAAAAAGTTTTGAAAAATTCACAAAAATTTAAAAGTGAAGTAGAAAATCAACTTGGTAAGAAGATAAAAGCACTTTGAAGTGATAGAGGTGGAGAATATCTGAGTCAAGAGTTCATTGACTACTCGAAAGAGTGTGGATAGTCTCCTAGCTCACACCTCTCAGAATGCTAGAGTGGAACAGTGTTTCAGAAAGGAGAAACTGCACTCTAATGGACATGGCTAGGTTAATGATGAGTCACACAAGTCTTCCTTCGACCTTCTAGGGTTACACTTTGGAAACAACAACATATACATTTAAATCACATTCTAACTAAGGTAGTAGATAAGATACTACATGAATTATGGTATGGAAAGAAACCTAACTTGTCTTATCTCAAGGTTTGGGGTTGCGATGCTTATGTAAAGATTGGACTCCCTAATAAGCTTGCAACAAGATCCATTAAGTGTACATTTATTGGATATCCTAAAGAAACCAAAGGATATTATTTTACCTCTCAAGTGAGCATAAAGTTTTTACTACTTGATATGCTATATTCTTAGAGAGAGAACTCATATCTAAAGAAACTAATGGGAGTAAAGTAGATCTTGAAGAAATTCAAGATTCTACAATTAAATTAGAGTGTGAGTAATTGGATGTGGAGAAAATATCACAAGTACCAATGGTGCGACAACCAAACGCAAGAATTACAAAATCAACAAGAGTACATTGAGGACTTGATAAGTTGAGTCTTCTTGTGACAAATTACAAAGATGTACCACTTGTTGAGAATGATGAGCTATTGACATATGATGAAATATTACTTCATAGACTCTAAGAATGGTTGGAAGCCATGAGGTTTGAAATGGACTCCATGTACACTAACCAAGTATGGATTAGGTAAATGCACCAATTAAGGTGAAACCTATAGGGTGGAAGTGGGTCTTTAAAAAGAAGAAAAAACATGGATGGGTATATAAGTACCTATAAGGCTAGGTTAGTGGTAAAAGGTTTCACTTAATGTCATGGAATTGACCATGATGAGACTTTTTCACTAGTAGCAATGCTTAAGTCCATTCAGATTTTGCTTGCAATAGCGGTTTCCAAAGATTATGAGATTTGAAAAAATGAATATTAAAAAAGTGCTCTAAATAAAAAGTTAAAGGAGGAAATATACATGGTACAACCTCTTGGTTTTGTAACACTAGATAATGCCAATAAAATTTGTAAGCTTAAGAATTATATTTATGGACTAAAGCAAGCTTCTCAAAGTTTGAATTAAGATTTTATAAGACAATAAAGTAATTTGGCTATCTTAAGATTCCAAAAGAACTTTTTGTTTATAATAAGGTTAGTGGGGGCACGATTGTGTTCCTAATTTTATATGTTGATAATATCCTCTGGTTGGAAATGATATACCTACTTTAGAGTCTACTAAGACTTGGTTAGGAAAGTGTTTCTCCATGAAATACTTAGGAGAAGCAACCTATATCTTAGAAATTAAGATATATTGAGATGGTTTAGAAGGTTGCTTGAGTTAAGTTGAAGCATGTGCATCAATAAGGTATTGAACAAATTTAATATGCAAAATTCCAAGAAAGGATTTTTACCCATGTTGCATAGTGTACGTCTCTCTAAGGCATTGTGTTCCAAAACACAAGTGGAGCAAAATAAAATGGATAAAGTACCAAATGCTTCGGCAATTTAGTTTATGACATATGCCATGATATGTGTGCAGCTAGATGTCTCTTATGCTTTAGAATGACGTGTAGATATCAGGTTGACCCAGGGTGAAGGTCACTAGGTTGTAGTTAAGACCATCCTAAAGTACTTGAGAAGAATAAAGGACATGTCTTGGTCTATGGAGGAGATGAAGAACTAGTTTTAAGAGAATATACTAATGCTAATTTCCAAACAAATCATGATGATCTGAAATTGTAGCAAGGTTATTGGTTTTGCTTAAATCATAGAGTTGTTTGTTAGAGGAGTTCCAAGCAAGACATAGTAGCAAATTCTACAATAGAGTCCAAGTACATTGCAGCTTCTAAGGTAGCTAAAGAAGTTGTTTGGATTAGAAATTTTATCTTAAAGTTAGGAGTGGTTTTGAGTATTGTTGATTTAATTACATTATATTGTGACAACAAAGTAGCTATAACTCATGCTAAGGAACTAAGGTTTCGCCACAAGTCAAACATGTGCTACTGAAGTATTATATCCTCAGAAAGATTTTTCATAGGGGTGATGTGTTGGTTTGTAGAGTAGGGATAGATGAAAATGTTGTAGATCCACTTACAAAGGCCTCATCTCAGTAGAAACATGATAATCATGTGAGGAGCTTAGGACCTAGAGTTTATAGTGCTTGCCAATAGTGTAAGTGGGGAGTGTTGTAAATTATGCATAATGTGCTAAGGCATATTTTAATGTATTTATGAGTTTTATTAATAAAAGGCAAGTATATATTATATATGTATACTTTTCTACTCATATATATTTTACATAGAGTCTCATAAAACAAATAGAGCATATTTGAAATAATAATAAAGATATATTATTAGCGAGAATTTCATAGCATCTTATTATCTATAATTGTCCTTGGCCAGATAAATAAACTAGAGGAGGCATACATATTTAGACTAACATGTTGTATAACTAAGGTTGTTCTCACTAGATCGAGGGAAAAATATCCAAGTTATGCAAGTGGGTGCCCAAAATTAAATGATTACACTGGACACGCCCTACTAATAGAAGATACCACATGTTTAATGTCATTAGTTCCTCCCATATATGAGCGAGCGTAAATAGTCCCTAAACTTGAGACATTTATATATCTATATATAGAATGCCACACTTTTAATACCATTGAACATAGTCTCATTTAAAATTGTAAAAAATATAGTTCTTGGGTATGATATAAAATATAGACAGGATAATGATGAATCAAGATAGAATTCACCACTCTCTAGGATCAAGGAGACAATATGATACGATTTCAAGAGCGAAAATATGAGCACCAAATAAAGGAGGACATAGGCGTCGGGAGGACCTAAGGCGAAGTTGGCTAGCCTTAAGTCGGCCTTGAATAAAGGCCGGCCGAGTTCACTTCAAGGCCGCCGGCCTTGGAGCCAGCCTAAAATGAAGGTTGCCGACTTTTAGTGCTGGCCTAAGTGAAGGCCACCAGCCTTTGGCCGGCCTTGAATGCTTTCGCACTAATTTTTTAGGATGTTATAAATAGGGTCCTTAGGGTTTTTTCGTAGGGAGATTATCATTTTTGGTTGTAAACATAGAGACAATTGAGTGTGTGAGTCTTCTTTTGGAGATTTGACAATATTGTGAATCGATTTTTTTTTCACTATATTCGTATTGTTCTTATCAAATTCTTGGTTCTGTAGAATTTGTGGCGAGCATGTTATTGAATTGTGGAATTCTTTAACCATAGTGATTGATTTATAGAACGTGGTTTCTATCGTTCTATAATTTGATTGCGAAACAGTTTAATTTTATCATTCTTGGCATCTATAGATTGATAATTTTATCCATATCTTTGATTTTATGCATTAGTACTAAAATCCAGAAAACCCTAAAAAATTGGAGTTATTTGATTGTTGTTGACGATTTGGTTGTGTGTGAAGGAATTCGAATTCGAATTCACATCATTTCGTATCAGAGAATACCAAGTCCGCATCATTTGGTATCAGAGCGAAGGTTGGATTCGTAAGGGTTCAGAGCGAAGGATTCGATCAGATCGTGGGATAAATTGGTAAGGCTGTTGATTCTCAATTCAATTGTAGTTTTAATTCAATACTGCTGTTAGTTAGGAAATTGGGAAATTTGTTTTGTGAATTGTATTGCTGAGAATTGGTGATTGGTCTGTTGTTGAGAATTGGGGGTTTTGTGAATATTTTTGTTGAATTCAGTTGTTGAGTGTTGAATTGCTGTGAATTGTTGTTTGGGGCTGTTGTTGAGAGTTGGGTTGTTGGTGAATTTCTATTGCTGACTATTGAAGGGTAGAGATGTCGTCCCAAGGAAGTGTTTAAACAACAACAATAGGAATGATGCTGATAATGGGGGTGTGGTTGTGACTAGGGCTGAGTTCAATCAAATCCAAGAAAATCTTAGATTGATTATGGATAGATTGGAGGTTAGGGATAGAAGAAGCCATAGTGGTGTAGGAAATAGGAGGAGACACTCTAGTAGTGAATCTGATGCTAGTAGTGGAAGGAATAGGAGAGGAAACAATGTTGACAGGCGTAAGGGGATTGAAAACATCAAGTTGAAAATTCCACCTTTCACTGGTAGTAGTAAACCAGAGGAATTTCTAGACTGGGTGCCACGGGTTGAGAAGGTGTTTGATTGTTATGAGTGGGATGAGTGCATGAAGGTGAAGATGGCGTCTTTAGCATTTTCTGAATATGCTAGTTTGTGGTGGGATAAATTACAAGTTGAAAGACGTAGGGCTGATGAGGGAAAGTGCGTTCATGGGCCTTGATGAAAAGGTTGATGAGACGAAGATTTGTGCCAGACTACTATAAAGAAGAGATACTGATGGAGTTGCAATCCTTGAGGCAGGGTAAGAAGAGCATAGAAGAGTATGTGAAGGAGTTTGAGACATTAGTGGCAAGATGTGATATCAAGGAAACATTAGATGAATCCATAGCTCGATTCATCAATGGGTTGAAGATGGACATTGCCAGTGTAGTGGAACTCCAGCATTATCAGACTTTTGAGGATGTGATTAAATTAGCTAGTCGGGTAGAGTAGCATCAGCGCAGGTGGGATCAGAGATGACGGGATCAGAAATCATATCAACACATAAATTAGATGATGGTGAGAGGGAGAAGGAAAGGAAGGAAAAGGGAAAGCAGTCGTTAGTGAGGTTGTTGACCAAACACAAACAAAAGAGGAGCAGGGATATCAAATGTTTCAAGTGTTTAGGACTTGGCCATATTGCTTTCAATGTCCTAATAAAAGGGTTATGGTCATCAAAGGGGACAAAGTTGAGAGTGAGGAAGAAGAACAGAAGAGTACTGAGGCAGAGAAGAAGATGAAGACATTTATAGCGAGTCCAGTATAGGGAGATATGCTAATGGTTCAGCAGGATGAAATGTTCCTAATCAGAGGGCCAATTTATTCCTATCCAGGGCATGGTGCAGGGAAAGACTTATTTGATTGTGGTTGACACAGGCAGTTGCACTAATGTTGCTTTAGCAAACTGGGTTACTAAATTGGGTTTGCAGGTGGAGCAGCATCCAAGACCTTATGCACTTCATTGGTTGAGTCCACAGGGAGCTGTTCATGTACACAAACAGGTTCGTGTTCCATTGCTTATTGGTGATTATACTGACGAAATTGTTTGTGATGTAGCTCCATGGAAGCTACACATTTGATCTTTGGAAGACCTTGGCAGTATGACCTCAGAGCCAAGCATGATGGATACACCAATGAGTATACCATTCAGCAACAGGACAAGACATACAAGCTTCTTCCTATGAGTCCAATTGAAGTACAACACACAAGACTGATTTGCCTTAAGAAGCCCAGGGAAAGAGGAGTCTGTTTATGTGGCCTAGCAGGATGGACAATATAGATTCGAGGTCGAGTCATTTTCAACATGGAGGGAATGATACGATTCCAAGAGCGAAAAAACGAGCACCAAATAAAGGAAGACATAGGTGTCGGGAGGACCTAAGGCGAAGTCCGGCCAGCCTTAAGCAGCCTTGAATAAAGGCCGGTTGAGTTCACTTTAAGGCCGCCGGCCTTGGTGCCGACCTAAAATGAAGGCCGCCGGCTTTTAGTGCCAGCCTAAGTGAAGGCCGCCGGCCTTAAATGCTTTCGCACCAATTTTTGAGGATGTTATAAATAGGGTCCTTACGTTTTTTTCGTAGGGAGATTATCATTTTTGGTTGTAAACACAGAGACACTTGAGTGTGTGAGTCTTCTTTTGGAGATTTGAGAATATTGTGAATCGATTTTTTTTTTCACTATATTCGTATTGTTCTTATCAAATTCTTGGTTCTGTAGAATTTGTGGCGAGCATCGTTATTAAATTCGTGGAATTCTTTAACCGTAGTGATTGATTTATAGAACGTGGTTTCTATCGTTCTATGATTTGATTGCGAAACAGTTTAATTTTATCATTCTTGGCATCTATAGATTGATAATTTTATCCATATCTTTGATTTTATGCATTAGTACTAAAATCCAGAAAACCCTAAAAAATTGGAGTTATTTTGTTGTTGTTGACGATTTGGTTGTGTGTGAAGGAATTCGAATCCGAATCCACATCATTTGGTATTAGAGCATACCAAGTCCGCATCACAATATCTATAGTTGCTTGGTTGGGATAATAGTGAGTCACAAGCCACTAGCCACGATGATGTGCCTAATTCCAAGCTTAAGCACAATCAAAGAATAAAGGACAACACCTCAATTCACAAGACACAAACCGGTTCACTTGAGGGCAATTTCACGCGCACACCTTGTAGATTTTGATGGAAAGTGTTGTTCAAATGATTCAATTGTAATCTCTAATGATAATATTAACCAAATAACCACAAGAGAACATGAAGTTCATGTAAAATCTGATCAGAAGGAAGCAATAAAGACAAGCACAAAACCGTGATCTCAAATCCTTCCAATAATGCCAATTCACGCCAATCACTAAGAAGCATTCAATCTCAATGAACAATCAACCTTTACAAGATGATTATCCACGAATTACAATCACTAAAAATTCCAAGAAAGATTCAAATCAACCTAGATATGACTCACTAGAGAATAAATGAACAACAACAAAGATGAATCGATATTACTCACGATTTCTCCTTGTTGCACTCGCCACAATTCCAACTTCTTGGGATTGAAATTGATAAGAGAATTTTGGAATTAGGAAACCCTAAGCCTCTCACTAAATGTGAAGTTTTTGTTATGTAAAATTCGCCCCTCAAACCATCTCTTAAGCAAGTATTTATACTTGCTACCCCTAGGGTTAAAAAGTGCTCAAAATTACAAGTTTACCACTTTTAAGGTGGCTAACCCTAAATGAAAATTACAAGGAAATAAAAGTGTCCCCAAACCAAAATACAACCAAAATAGTTCATAAAAGAGTAAATATATAAAAGAAATGGTCTTCAAGATGCCGGTCTTCTATAGGATCCATCGGCCCAGCTCTTCGCCGGTTCAGGTCGGTCCATGGATAACCCACAAGTTGAGTATGAGGGAGTTTGTCCATTACCCTATTGAATATGATAAGTATGCCTGTTGGAAAACACAATACAAGAATAATAGAAAAGAGGTTAATATATAAATAATTCTGGGGTCGATCTGCTCAAAATGGGCCCATCGTCAAGATTTGAAATCCTTTAGTTCTTGCCCTAATGATAGGTCTTGTTGGATTTTTATTCCTATCACACGATAAGTTTTCTTGAGCCTAATTTAACTTAGAAGCCAAGTCAATGATTAAATATTGATGAATTGATATATAATAGTTTAATCGAGATATTATTTGATGAAAAGCTTAATTACATAGTAATCAGTTCATAGTGATTTATGGTTTATAATCTTTCTATCACATTCGGTGGTCAATAATTGTTGCTAGACAATTACCTTGATCTATTTTCGAATTGATATTGCTTTATGTATAAAAACCTAGAGGGTTGCCCAGAATAGCATGACTAAAAGGAACTAGTTAGTGAATACTAAAGTCATGTCATGTCATTATTTAATTCAAAATTTGAATTATTTAGATAATTAATTTATTACGAAATTATGGAATTGTATAAAGAGATTTAATTGTCAATGGATATTCATGTAATCTAAATCTTATTTTATAAGATATGGTTACCTGCTTTGAAAGATTTGATTATCAAAATCTGGTCTAATTTTTATAAGAGAAGATTTAATCTTATAGAAGAAATTCTCTCCCTTCTGCATATATATAAATACATAAGGAGAGAAAAAAAAAAGATATGTGAGACATAATATTTTCTTCCACTCACTATAAATAAAAAGGAAATAACAATTTCCCAGTTTTAAAATTTTAATCTTAGTTACCTTGTAGTATAAGTATTAGAATTTGTTCCTATTATCATGTGTATGGATACTGTTTGATAGGAATCAAATTCCTACAGGACCTATCACTAGAGCAAGAGCCAAGGGATTACAAAATTTGACGATGGGGGTCCTCTTTGAATAATCAGACCCCGATAATATTTGTTTAGTATCTTCTTTTCTATTTTATATTTTTTGTGCATTCCAGTAGGTACACTTGTCAGTTTTTACAGGACAGTGGATAAATTCGCTAAAGCTCAATTTGTGGGTTACTCATGGACCTACATAAATCAAAGAAGAATCAGTCTAACAATATTGTTCAATTGAGTGAAGAACTGGCCACTTGAAGACCATTTGTACTTGTAATTTGTTGTTCTAAGAACTGGCCACTTGTGGCTTATTTGTAATTTGTTGTGTTATTTTACCCTAATTAGAGCAAGTATAAATATTTGCTAACTAAGGTTTTGAGGGAACTTTTTAGACATTTTGAAATTACACACTTCTTTGCCATGAGGAGATCTTTGATTGCAAAATTTCTCTTATCAATTTCACAAGTAAAATTTTGGCAAGATTAACTTGAGTAGATTGTGAGTAACATCAATCTTCCTCTTGTTGTTATCAATTGTATTTAGTGTGTCATATTTAGGTGCAATTTGTTTGGTTACTTGTTGTTCTACACGTGAATTAGGGTTCATCCATTTTAGATTTAAATCACTTTAATTTAAGTGGAATTCTAATTCATTTTTATTGTCATCCATTGCTACTTATACAATTGCTTTGTTCCTCCTTTCAATTTAGCATCAAGTCTTTGAATTCTCATGAATTAGGGATCATCGGTGATTTAGTGATCATGCCATTGTTGATTGGATTTTTGTTGATCACGTTACTTTTGGATGTGTTTGCAAATCAATTAGTAAAGCAGATCATAATTTTGTGTGTGAAGTTTAAGTGAAGTATATTTTATGTCTTAAAGTGATTGAGGATGTGGAGTAGTGATTGTTGTTGTTGGCATGAAAGGGTGATTGTGAGGTGTACTACATTGCTTTAAGTTGTCTTCATAATTCAACAATCAAGTCAACAACCATGTCGAATGATAGTGTGAATGGGGGAATTGGCAATGAGACCGATTATCCAAGTTGGTGGCAGCCAGAGTCATCGAACTGCAGGTGGAAGAACTTTGGAGGAGTAGCTTCAGGACCTTACCACCATTGTTTCTTACATTAGCAACAAGGCTCGATAGGATGATAATGCCACAACCACTAGTGGCAAATCCTTAGGCACCACCACCTAGGGTAGCTCCTCAAAACGTTCAAAGGGAGGGAGCAGTTGGAGGTAATATAGGAAAAAGAGTGGAAGGAGATTATCATGCTCTTAAGGAGGAAAGAGATGATAATTTTGGGGTTAATCTATACCCAAACAGGGATTTCAGGCCACCTTGGGATTAGAGTATGTGAAAATTGCAGATGTCTTCATTTGATGGCAGCGGTTCAACAGATGATTACTTAGATTGGGAAGACAAAGTTGAGGGTCTTTTCGAGTGTTATGAAATTGATGATAACACCAGGGTTCATCTTGCAACTGTGGAATTCATAGGTTATGCCACCTCGTGGTGGAAGAATCTAGTAATCAATAGACGAAGGGATGGAGAGGCTGAAATACATACCTAGAGGGACATGAAATGGGTTTTGAGGAAAAGGTTCATACTTGAACATTATAGGCAGGAAATGTTTATGTGTCTCTAAACACTGAGACAGGGAGGCAAAACAGTGGATGACTAGTACAGGAGTTTGAGATGCTGATGATCAGTCGAGCTTCCTAAGAAAACCCTAGCACGATTTGTGTTTAGGTTGAAATATGAGATTATGATGTGCCTAAAACCAAGTTTAAGCACATACAAAACCAATTTGAAAGACAATCAAACAATGTCAATCAAACTAGCTTCTAATCACATGAACAATGGTGTCAAATCTCAATGTCTATAACCAATTCCACAACACCACGTGATCAATATTGAAAATGAACCAAGTATGTTCAGCTCTTATACCAAAAGATGATGTGCCTAAAACCCAAAATTAAGCATATGCAATTGAACTAATTGAACAACTCTAAAACACAACATCAAAACTGGTTCAAAATTGGAACAAATTTTACGTGAACCCTAATTGTTGCAAGATGATCCGAATGTTATATTTCAAGATAATAAAAAATCACAATGATGAAATCCTCAATTGAATCACTGAATCAACTTAAAATCCTAAGAGATTTCCAAACATCAACAATCAAAATAAGACCGTGATCCTCCTTCCCAACAAGGCCAATCCACTGTTCAAAATGTGGCAAAATTGATGGTTATAACTAATGTCAAAACCAATCAATCTTATAACATGATAAAGTGATTACAATGAAATCAAAATCTAAACCAAGAGCAATCTTGATCAACCTTAGATATAACTCACTAGTGATGAAAAGGAAAATTACAACAAAGAGAATTGATATTACTCACAATTCACTTTGAAGCCACTCACCACAATTTTAATTTTTGGGATTGAAATTGATAAGAGCAATTTGGATTTAAGATAACCCTAACCCTCACACATGAAGTGTATGTTCTGAAAATTTTCTAAAAAACTCTCCAAAACCCTACTTAAGCAAGTATTTATACTTGCTCCTTTTAGGGTTAAAAAGTCCAGAAAATTACAACTATGCCACTTTAGGGTAGCTGGTCCTAAAACTCAATTACAACTAAATAAAAAGTGTTCCAAAAGCTTACACATAAATAGTCTAAAGAAATAATTGCAAATAAAAATAGTCTCCATCAAGCTAGCTCTTCAATAGGATTCATCAAGTTAACTCATTACCGATTTAGGTTGGTCCATGGATAACCCATAAGCTGAGTCTTAGTGAGTTTGTCCATCACCTTGTAAAATATGATAAGTGTGCTTGTTGGAATATATAATACATGAATAAGATAAAGAGGTTAGTAAACAAATAATTCCAAGGTTGATTTGCTCAAAATGGGCCCTCATTGCCAAGATTCGAAATCCTTTAGTTCTTACCCTAATGATAGGTCTTGTCGGATTTTGATTCCTATCATCTCCTCGAGCCTAAAAAAGATTTGTCCTCAAATCTGGCAGATCAAATGCAATAGAGACTTTGTTTTCTCTTAGCAATCCATTTGAAGAAGTATATCTATAGAATCCCAATATCTCAAATACTACAGGGGTGTTTGTTTTCTCTCCTCCATTTCCAAGACGTATCTCATCTGCAACACAAATAATGACCATTATCCACTGAGGTATCCCCTATCTCAACCCATTCCACTGATATTGTTTCCTCATTTTCTAACTCATCTGTATGGCGTTGACCTTATGGCCCTCTAATAATTGGCTCAACCACTCATAGCCCTTGGAAACCTCTGATGATGGACACAAATGTCTCTGAATAGTCTGACCCTCTGGTGATCTGCTCATATCACTCTGACCCTCGGTATCCCTTAAAGGTTTACTCAACTACTCATAAGCCTCTAATATCTCTGAAGGTAAACACAACTGCCCTTGAACAGTTTTGTCTTCTGGTGATCTACTCATTTAACTTTGTACATCAGGATCCTCTAAAGGTTGATTCATCTGTGACCGACAAATTTTGTGCTCTAAGGGTTGGTTCAACTGCTCATGGCCCACTGATGGTCTATTGATTTGTTGCTAAACCCTTTGAACCTGTGAAGGCGACATCGGATTCAGAATAATTCGTTTTCCCTCCTTCTGGAATACATAAGTATTCCTGAAGCCATCATGTAAGACCCTCCTATCATATAACCAAGGCCTACCAAACAATATATGGGATGTACACATAGGTAAAATATCACACTCGATTTCATCACAGTATTTATCCCTTATACTAAAAGGTACCTTAGCTCTTTGGGTCACATGCAAACTCCCTTAATCACTAAGCCAATGCAATTTATACGGTTCAGGATGTGGAGTAGTTTTCAAGTTTTAGTTTTGATACTAACGATGCTGTTACCACATTGGTACAACTACCACCATCAACTATAAGGACACATAAATTTCCTTGTACCCTACAAGAGGTATGGAACAAGTTTTCCCTTTGTTCATCATCTTAAGTAGTAAATGTAGTCAATGTCCGGTGCAATACATTAGTATAATGAAACATCTCAGTAGACATGATAGTGTTCAAACCCAACAACATAATAATTATCTTCACACTTCCACAGTTCAAGTACACAACCAAGCTAAAGTGAAATACACTCAACTACTTTTAAGTAGATAGAATTAAATTCAACTACAAGTGTTTAAGTAACTAGTTCAATTACTTTCACACTTTAATGACTTGTTTGAATTTCAAATTCTACTACTCACTTTCCTTTCTCTTGCCTTGGTTTCTCACCACTTAAATACACAATTGGTAGTAATTAATACATATACAATACTCAATTCACCACCACACAACTCCTCTTCTACTCATGATCCCAATATGTTCACGCCACTTGCAACAATTATCTTTGCAACACAAACAACAATCAACGCCAATTATACACACCCTTCACTAAGTTTACAAAAACATAATACTACATACACTCCTCTTCAAGCTATGGTGCACTTTCCCCACTTCCACACAAATATCAAACTACAACTTCAACAACAAAGGCAACTCAAATTTCAAATTCAAAATAAGTTCAATAATTGCAATATTCTACAAATGGTAAGAGGCTTTTTCAAATTCAACAGATATACAATTAACTATGACTTAATGTGTATTTGAGATTTCAAATTGACCTCTTAATGTACACTTTCAATTCTGATTTCAAATCTAAAAATAATAATTGTGATTCCTCCAATTTCTGAAAATGCACACACTACACAATTCTACTTCACAATTAAAACACCACTCTTCCTCTTCACGGTTTGTTATCCATGCACTACACTCTCACACTTTAACCTCAATGTGCAGCACCTTACTCCACACAACTTCCACAAATTTACAATGCACACACGCTTACTCACACAACAAGTCACACCGCCACTCACGCTAAACACATACAACTTCACTAAACCTTTTTTTTTTTTACAAACACAACTCTACACAAAAACAACCATGGTGCAACAACCTTCCAATATAACACACACACAATACTTCAAGGTGTACACGTCCTTGCCACTACACAACTCCAATTCACACCGTAAACCACAAGCAATGGCAGTAACAAAATTTAAATTTGAAATCACTCCACTAAATGCAACCTTCTCCACAAATGGTAAAAATAATTTCAAATTCAAATAACACTTATTCAATGCTACTCAATGAATTGCTTCAAACTTAAAGAAGGTATTTGAATTTCAAATGGATGCTTATCCTTCCACACACTTCAAATCTGGAAATGGTAAATATTCTCCCCAATTCCGAAATTAATAAAAGGTCACACTTATCTTTTCACCACAAAATATTGTATTTCCAATTCCACAATTAAACACTAGGACATAAAATTCTTACTCCCCTTCCCTTCATGGAAAATTCAATAACAAAGAAGCTACAATAAGATATCCACTTTGCCATACTCAACATTACAACACACGACAATAATTTCAAAACAACACTTTTCTAGGCTTCAAATTTCACTTCCCTCAAATGATGACAATGATGATTTCCTTAAACCAATCACGGTCAACTTAAGGAGACGAAGAATATGGTAAGTACTCCACGTCCACAACAATTAACAATAAGGAAATCACTTCAACAACACAATTGAAATAATTCAATTCTTCAATACACAATTTCAGATCAAGGTGATAAGAACCCTAAATTTTCGAATTCCCAATTGCAAATCCCTCCTAAACCTCAAGCTCTGATACCAAAAGATGATGTGCCTAAAACTAAGTTTAAGCACATACAAAACCAATTTGAAAAAAAAAAAAATCAAATAATGTCAATCAAACTAGCTTCTAATCACATGAACAATGGCATCAAATCTCAATGTTTATAACCGATTCCACAACACCATGTGATTAATATTGAAAATGAACCAAGTATGTTCAGCTCTTATACCAAAAGATGATGTGCCTAAAAACTAAGATTAAGCACATGCAATTGAACCAATTGAACAACTCTAAAACACAAGATCAAAACCGGTTCAGAATTGGAACAAATTTTACATGAACCCTAATTGTTGCAAGATGATCTGAATGTTATATTTCAAGATAATAAAAATCACAATGATGAAATCTCAATTGAATCACTGAATCAACTTAAAATCCCAAGAGATTTCCAAACATCAACAATCAAAACAAGACCATGATCCTCCTTCCCAACAAGGCAAATTCACGGTTCAAAATGTGGCAAAATTGATGGTTAGAACTAATGTCAAAACTAATCAATATTATAACATGATAAAGTGATTACAAATGAAATCAAAATCTGACCAAGAACAATCCTAATCAACCCTAGATATAACTCACTAGTGATGAAAAGGAAAATTACAACAAAGAAAATTGATATTACTCACAATTCACTTTGAAGCCACTTGCCACAATTTCAATTTTTGGGATTGAAATTGATAAGAGCAATTTGGATTTAGGATAACCTTAACCCTCACACGTGAAGTGTATGTTCTGAAAATTTTCTAAAAAACTCCCAAAAACCCTACTGAAGCAAGTATTTATACTTGCTCCCTTTAGGGTTAAAAAGTCCACAAAATTACAACTATGCCACTTTAGGGTGGTTAGTCTTAAAACTCAATTACAACTAAATAAAAAGTGTTCCAAAAGCTTACACATAAATAGTAAAAAAATAATAATTACAAATAAAAATAGTCTTCATCATGCTAGCTCTTCCATAGGATTCATTGGGCAAACTCGTTGCTGGTTTAAGTTGGTCCATGGATAACCCATAAGCTAAGTCTTAGTGAGTTTGTCCATCGCCTTAAAATATGATAAGTGTGCCTATTGGAATATATAAATACATGAATAAGATAAAAGAGGCTAGTAAACGAATAATTCCAAGATCTATTTGCTCAAAATGGGCCATCATCGCTAAGATTCGAAGTCCTTTAGTTCTTGCCCTAATGATAGGTCTTGTCGGATTTTGATTCCTATCAAATTTCCTGTGTTGTTGAGTTGCAAAGATATAGTACATTTGGAGGCTATATAATTATCCTTGAAAGTGGAGAGGTAGAGGCAATCCAATCCATTCCGAGCCACTAGTAATATGTATGGTACTATTGCTAAACCTATGGGAGCAGATGGTCAGATGGGTGGATAAAAGGGAGTGGGTTAAACATGCCAAGGCTGTAGACAGAATTATCCCTAGCATTGATAAGGAGAAAAATGTTTCTAGGAAAAGTAAAGAGGTAGTTGGATTTGATTTTAGGCAGACAATACTGGCGTCAAAAAGTGGGAAGATGCGCCCGATTAAATGTTTCAAATGCACGGGATTGGGACATATGGCTACATAGTGTCCCAATAAAAGGGTGATGACTGTTATGGAGGGCAATAAAGAAGATGATGAGGAAGAAGTTGTTGAGATTACAAATTTATCCTAGCTTTGCAGGAATATTATGATGATCAGAACGTTGAGACACATGAGGACAAAAAGGGTGAAAATTACTTACCTATTAATGTTTTACGTAGGGTAATGACCTTATCTCCAAATGTTAGGGATATACAAAGGGGGAACCTATTCCACACACCTTGTCGGATTCAAGGTAACCTATGTGTTCTTTTCATTGATAGTGGTAGTTGCACTAATGTCATATCTGCTGCATTAGTAAATAACTTACAACTAGCCACTAGCCCATATCTAAACCCTTATAAATTGCATTGGTTGGATGACCGAGGTAGCTTGCATGTTACACAGAGGGCAAAGGTGCCATTCAGCATAGGAGAAAGATACACGATGAGATTATCTATGATGTGCTTCCTATGTGTGCCTTTCATTATTGCTGAGTAGACTGTGGTTATTTGATAGGAAGGTGTTACATGAAGAGTTCAGAAATACTTACATGTTTTAAAAGGATGGTTCACGGATTATCTTGACTCTTATGTCTCCGTCTAAGGTTTGCTCTTTCTAGAAACATATTATAAACACTACGAGCTCTTCCAGACCTCTTAGATTTTAGGGCAAATCTTTTAGAGGCCCAAGGAGATGATAGGAATCAAATTCCTATAGGACTTATCACTAGTGCAAGAGCAATGGATTACAAAATTTGGCGATGAGGGTCCTCTTTGAACAATCAGACCTCGAGAATATTTGTTTAGTATCTTCTTTTCTATTTCATATTTGTTGTGCATTTCAGCAGGTACACTTGTCGGTTTTTACAGGACAGTGGATAAATTCGCTAAAGTTTAGTTTATGGGTTATTCATGGACCTACATAAATCAAAGAAGAACCGATCCAACAATATGTTCAATTGAAGTGAAGAACCGGCCACTTGAAGACCATTTGTACTTGTAATTTGTTGTTCTAAGAACCGACCACTTGTGGCTTATTTGTAATTTGTTGTGTTATTTTACCTTAATTGGAGCAAGTATAAATACTTGCTAACTAGGGTTTTGAGGGAACTTTTTAGACATTTTGAAATTACACACTTCTTTTCCATGAGGGGATCTTTGGTTGCAAAATTTCTCTTATCAATTTCACAAGTGAAATTGTGGTGAGATTAACTTGAGTAGATTGTGAGTAACATCAATCTTCCTCTTGTTATTATCAAATTGTATTTATTACATCATATCTAGGTGCAATTTGTTTAGTTACTTATTGTTCTACACGTGAATTAGGGTTCATCCATTTTATATTTGAATAACTTCAATTTAAGTGGAATTTTAATTCATTTCTATTATCATCCATTGCTACTTATACAATTGCTTTGTTCCTCCTTTCAATTTAGCATCAAGTCTTTGAATTCTCGTGAATTAGGGATCATTGGTGATTTAGTGATCATGCCATTGTTGATTGGATTTTGTTGATCACGTTACTTTTGGATGTGTTTGCAAATCAATTAGTAAGGCACATCATAATTTTTGGTATCAGAGCACATCATATTTGAGGCATTGGAATCATGCCATATTGTGGGTTTTTGTTTAATTGATTCTTCAATTGCAATTGTATACTTGTAATTGGATCCCTTGAGCATGTCACTGTTAGAGGGATAACACTTGGAGTCCTTATAGTGAACAAAAGGATTACAGTATGAGAAGTGCTTTGAGTCTTATTTCTCACTTGAACTCCATCCTTAAGAGGAAAAGTTTTGCTTACAAAAAAAAGGTAATTTTCTTATATTGATTTTCTTAATATTTACATGTCACGCATAATCCTATGATAGATTTTATAATAATAATAATAAAAGAAATTACATTCTATTGCATTTTACATACTATAAAATCTAACAAAAATTTGGAAATTGCAACTTGAGGGTTACCACATCTTCCCATGTAGCCTCCTTAATGGGTTGATTAACCAATTGAATCAACATTTATGGAATTTCCAATCCATTTCTCACCTCAAAAAAATGATCCAATGCCTTTATAAGAAAGTGCAAGTATATCCTTAAAGGAGAAATCTAAAGGCGAATCGTGTGACAATGGAAAAAGCCATGGGACTTGTTGAGTGAAGAAACATTGAAAAATTGGATGAATAAGACATCCATGGGGCAATTTTAATTTATAAGCAACTTTACCCATGCTAGCCACAATTTGATAAGGACCATAGAAATGTGGTTCCAATTTAGGGTAATTTTTTATTCCAACTTTAGTTTGTAAAGTAGGTCTCATGCACAAAAACACCCAATCACCTATATTATACTCCACATTACGCTTATGTCTATTAGCTTGTTAACAATTCCAATTTTTGAGCTCTCTCTAAATTCGATTTTAACCTTTGTAACATCTCATCTTTAGAAGTAAGAGCTACCTTCAAAGTTAGATTAAACACTTCATTTGACAAATAAAGAGGCAAAGAAGGAAGAGGATGCCCCTAGACAATTTCAAAAGGAGTCATGCTTGCTAAAGAATGAAAAGAGGTTTTGTGAGAAAATTTTGCCCATCTAAGCCCCTTAACCCAATCATTTGAACACTCAAAAGAAAAATATCTCAAAAAAACATTCCAAGCTTCTATTCAAATTCTTTGTTTGGCCATTTGCTTTAGGTTGATAGGCCATACTAAAATGCAAACAAGTCCAATGCAACATAAATAACTCTTTCCAAAATCCACTCATAAATAAAGGGTCTCTATCACTTACTATGGTTCATGGGAGACCATGTAATTTAATCACTTCATTCATAAAGACTTCAGTCGCTATTTTCGCAAACAAAAAGAAGAAAATGATGTTTCAAAGGCATGAAATGTGCATATTTTTGAAAAATGATCAATAACTACCAAGATGAGTTCATATTAAAGTGAGGCATATGAGTGATGAAATCTATGGAGATATTTACCTATACCACTTTGGGAATAGGAAGTGGATTCAAAAGGTCAATTGGAGATAAATTTTGAGTTTTATTATATTGGAAAATGGTACAAGAAGTCACAACTTCAACCACATAACGTCTTATAATGAACTAAAATAGGTGTGAAGCCAATCTTCTATAAGTATGAACACAACCTGCATGCCCATCCATAGGAGATGAATGAAATTCATGCAAAACATGTGTATCCAAGAAGAACAAGCAAGTAAAACCAACCGGTTATTATGGTAGAGAGTATCATTCACTAAATGGAAACTCATTCCAATATCTTTTCCTTTAAAGAAGTTATATTTTTGCTAAAAGTAGAGCATCTTTTAACATGACTTTATGAATATATTCCAGAATCAAACCAAATGGGACCTAATATACCATCATAATCTATCTCCTCATACTCTCTTGATAGAGCATTAGTAGCTCTACTCACTGATGTGCCTTAATTCCAAAGCACATGAACATAACCAATCGAAGAATTCAATCAAACTAAGTTCTCAAAATGGCATGATGAACAATTGCCAAGTGAACCCTAATTGTATGAACAACTTTCTTTGATACCAAAAGATGATGTGCCTTTCAATGAGATTGCAAGAACACCAAATCTACTTCCAATTCACAACAAGATGGCGTGAAATCTACAATCAAATGAACCCTAATTGCGTGTAATTTGTTGGTTTAGTTCATCTTTGGTTTATGTCGGTCTATGAATAACCCGCAAGCTAAGTTTTAGTGAGTTTGTCCATTGCCCTGTAAAACTCGACAAGTATGCCTGCTGGAATGTACAACAAATAAATAATATAAAAGAAGTTAGTATACAAATATTTTTGGGGTGGGTTTATTCAAAGAGGACCCTCATCACCAAATTTTATAACCCTTTGGCTCTTGCCCTAGTGATGGGTCTTGTAGGATTTTAATTCCTATCATCTCCTCGGGCCTTAAGAAGATTTGTCCTTAAGTCTGATAGGTCAAAATGCAGTAGAGACTCTGTATCCTCCTAGCAAGTTATTTGTAAAATTATCACTGCAGTCTCCCAATACCTAACATACCATAAGGAGTGGTTGCTTTCGCCCTTCCATCTTTAGGATATGACTCATTTGCAACACATATAATGGTCTATCATCCACTTGGACCTCCTCTAACTCAAACTATCCCATCGATATTGTTTTCTCCTTTCCTATTTCACCTATATGTTTTTGAACTCTTGGCCCTTTGATGGTTTACTCATCTGCCTTTGAACCTGTTGGACCCTGATGGTTGACACATCTTGATGAGAGCCATGATGGGAGCTAAGCCAGAAGGTGGAATGTGGATCCTCTTGAAGTGCCACCTGGACCGATCACAAGAACTCGAGCGAAATGATTCAAGGAAGCACTTGATAAAGGATGTCTAAGAAGCAGGATAGGATTGGAGCAACCATGAGAATGAACTTGCATTTGTACAAGTCATTCAAGGAGATCAAAGCTAGGAGGTCAAAGTTGCCAGCCTTGGCAACGCTGGCTTAAACACTGCCGGCGTTGCCATTTCGCGCGCGACAGAGGGACTACGCCAGCTTACTACGCCGCCGGCCTTTATACCCGGCGTACATCCTACGTCGGCTACTACGCCGGCTCCTACGCCACCGGCTTTCATTTCCTGTTTGTTATTTTTCGCGACTTTATGATGTTATGTCGTTTTGGGCTTTTGTTATTACGAGTTGTAAACCCTAATATAAGTTGCTAGGGTGAAAACAGAACACAGAAACACATACAAGATTGAATAACACATTTTTGAGAGAATTCCTCTCTTGGTTCTCTAAGAACTTCTCTTGAACTTATCGGATTTCTTCTGTGGCGTTCATCTCGACTTATCAATCGGCCTTTCATCCCGATTGTGGCATCAACAGAATTCCCAAGGTTCTTGCCTCACCATAGGCAACGGGTCGCGGTTCCACTTGTTTGTTTTGGCATCTTGGGTTGCAATTCCGAATGCATTGGTATTGGGTTTCATCACACGTGGGCGTGGTTCGTATCAGTTTGGTATCAGAGCCTAGGTTTGTTAAACATCAGTTCGGTTTGAGGAAGGTAACATCAAAGCCCTAACTCCAATCTTTCATATCAATTGTTCATATCAAGTTCGTGTTGTCATAGCTTCATACTCAAGTCCATAGGGGTTAATTGTTTCTTGGAGTGTAGTGCACCCTATTAATCTTGTTACAAAAAAAAAAAAAACGTGAAAAAAGAACGGAAACAAAGGCAGCAAAAAGGAAAGAAAAAGAGAAAAAAATTCAAGCCCCTAGAGTTTTGTTTTGAATTCTACGGAGGGAATGGTGTAGTTTGGATTAGTTCCAAGAGATTGAGAAGAGGAATCAGTGAGTTGATATCATCATTGCTTGTGAGAATACACGAGTGATTGTGGGATATCATCCTTTGAGTGAAACACAGTAAGGGAGAGTGAATCGTGAGGTTTAATCCTATATATTTTTGTTAGTACTAACTTTATTGTAGGAACTATGTCGAGGCAACATTCTCTTGAAGGTGAGAGGGGAGGTTTGATGCTAGGTTAGTGATTGAGGCGTTGAGGAGTGAGATGAAGAGGATGTTTCAGGAGGGCATGGGACAAATTCATGAGATGGTGGAGCAAAAACTAGAGCAATCTAAAATGTCTTCTAAGGGCGTAAGAGGGAGAGTTGTTCTAAGGGAGTACAAAGGGGTGGAGATGAAATTTCTGATGAGAATTTGATGAACCTTCTATTGGGAGTTATAGAGGTTATAGTGGTAGGAATAGAGGAACTAGGGATTGGGAAGATAGAGGAGATAGGAATAGAGAGGATAATCAATTGAGTAGTATAAAGATGAAGATTCCTCCTTTCCAAGGGAAGAATGATCCCGAGGCATACTTAGAGTGGGAGAAGAAGGTGGAGATGGTGTTTGATTGTCATAATTATAGTGGGAGAAAGAAAGTGAAGCTTGCTGCCATTGAGTTTTCAGATTATGCCATAGTGTGGTGGGATCAACTGATGTTGAATAGAAGAAGGAATGGCGAACCACCTATTGAGTCTTGGGAAGAGATGAAGAGGGTGATGAAGAAGCGGTTTGTGCCTGCTTATTACTATCGTGAGTTGCACAACAATTGTAAACTCTTAAGCAGGGAAGTCCGAAGTGTGGATGAGTATTTCAAGGAGATGGAGGTTACTATGATTAGGGCGAATGTAGAGGAGGATAGAGAGGCTACCAATGGCTAGGTTTCTTGCTGGGTTGAATAGAGAGATTCAAATGTCGTAGAATTGCAGCATTATGTGGAATTGGAAGATATGGTACACATGGCTATAAAGGTTGAGAACCAACATAGGGGAAAGGTAGTAGTACTGCACGGTTTCAACAAGGTGCTGGTTCATCCACCTGGAAGACTAACCATGGGAAGAAGGAAGAAAAGTCTTTACCCACCAAGCCAAAAGGAGAGCAGAAGCAAAAGGTTCTACTCTTTTGGGAACCAAGGTAAACCTGATTCTACTATTCCTAGAAAATGTGACATAAATGTTTTAAATGCCAAGGCAGAGGCCATATTTGCTAGGGCAATGTCCAAAAAGGCGTGTTATGATTCTGCGTGATGATGGGAGTTTGAGGGCGAGGGGGGGGGTAGGGCAAATAGTGAACGAGCTTTGTTGTACAAAGGGGAAGGAAGAAGGGGGAGGTTTCAACGAGAGGGAAAATCTTTCATACTAGATGTTATCTAGGTGATCATATTTTTAGTTTTTTCATTAAAAGGGGGGGGTTGCACTAATGTGGTGGGGTACTTTTATTGTTGAGAGGTTTGGGGCTCAAGACTACTAAAAAAACCCCAGTCCATATAAATTGCAGGGCTGAATGGGTAGTGGCAAGACTAAGGTGAGTAAGCAAGCCTTGATTTCTTTTCGCATTAGTAGGTTTTGAGGATGAGGTGGGTTTTGCGGGTGTAGTGCTAATGTAGGCGTGTCATGGTTTTTGGGGAGGCCATGGCAGTTTTATAGGAAGGTTGTTCATGATGGCTTTTCAAAAAAAAGTATGCACTTGTTCACCAATTTTGCAAAAGCTTTAATCTTTAAACCCCTTTAAAACCTAAATAGGGTATGAGGATCAGTTCACAAAAACAAT